>JAAAKG020094851.1:0-15553 GCA_010014905.2 Druon quercuslanigerum
CTAAAAATCCATTTTTTTGGGTCGAAAATGTAACTATTTTGTTAAAAGTTTTTTTGTCCCAAATTTGTTTTTCGTACTAATAATTCAACTATTCTAGTTTTAATTGCAATTTTTTCTCTTTTAGTTTCAAATTTATGTGTTCTGTTAAAGAAATTTTCTTTTGTGATAAAAAATTTATCTTTTGGATTGAAAATTCAACTATTTGGTTAAAAGATCATGTTTTTGGTCAAAGATTAATCTATTTGGTTAAAAATTCAACTATTTCGTAGAAAAATTTATATTGTTCAGTTGAAATGTAACTATTTTTTTATTTTCATTTTTTTGGCAGAAAAGTAATCTTATAGTTGAAAATTCTATTTTTTGACTAAAAATCCATTTTTTTGGGTCGAAAATGTAACTATTTTGTTAAAAGTTTTTTTGTCCCAAATTTGTTTTTCGTACTAATAATTCAACTATTCTTGTTTTAATTGCAATTTTTTCTCTTTTAGTTCCAAATTTATGTGTTTTGTTAAAGAAATTTTCTTTTGTGATAAAAAATGTATCTTTTGGGTAGAAAATTCAACTATTTGGTTAAAAGTTCATTTTTTTGGTCAAAGATTCATCTATTTGGTTAAAAATTCAACTATTTCTTTGAAAATTAAATTATTCCGTTGAAAATTTATTTTGTTTATTTGAAATTTAATTTGTTCGCTGGAATTTGAATTATTCAATTTTTGGTTAAAAATTCATTTCTTTGGTTGAAATGAAACTACTTTTCTTTATTTTAATTTTTTTTTTGCAGAAAAGTAATCTTATAGTTGAAAATTCTTCTTTTTGGCTAAAAATCCATTTTTTTGGGTCGAAAATGTAACTATTTTGTTAAAAGTTTTTTTGTCCCAAATTTGTTTTTCGTACTAATAATTCAACTATTCTAGTTTTAATTGCAATTTTTTCTCTTTTAGTGGAAAATTTATGTGTTTTGTTAAAGAAATTTTCTTTTGTGGTGAAAAATCGATCTTTTGGGTAGAAAATTCAACTATTTGGTTAAAAGTTCATTTTTTTGGTCAAAGATTAATATATTTGGTTAAAAATTCAACTATTCCGTTAAAAATTTATTTTGTTTATTTGAAATTTAATTTGTTCACGTGAATTTTAACCATTCGATTTTTGGTTAAAAATTCATTTCTTTGGTTCCAATTCAACTTTTTTTATTTTCTTTTTTTTTTGACAGAAAAGTCATCTTATAGTTGAAATTTCTTCTTATTTGCTAAAAATCCGTTTTGTTTGGGTCGAAAGTGTAATTATTTTTTTAAATATTTTTTTTGGTCATAAATTTGTTTTTCATACTAAATGATTTATCTATTTGGTTAAAAGTTTAACTATTTCGTTGATAATTTATTTTGTTTAGTTGAGATTTAATTTGTTCGCGTGAAGTTTATCCACTCGATTTCTGATTAAAAATTTATTTCTTTGGTTCAAATTTAACTTTTTTTTATTTTCATTTTTTTTTAGCAAAAAAGTAATTTTATAGTTGAAAGCTCTTCTTTTTGGTTGAAAATTCAGTTTTTGGTTCGAAAATGTAACTATTTTGATAAAAATTATTTTCGTCCCAAATTTGTTTTTCGTACTAATAATTCAACTATTCTTGTTTTAAATGCGAATTTACATCTGTAGGTTGAAAATTTATGTGCTTTGTTAAAGAAATTTTCTTTTGTGGTAAAAAATTTATCTTTTGGGTTAAAAATTCAACTTTTTGGTTAAAAGTTTATTTTTTTGGTCAATGATTCACCTATCTGGTTGAAAATTCAATTATTTCGTTGAAAATTTAACTATTCCGTTAAAAATTTATTTTGTTTAGTTGAAATTTAATTTGTTCGCGTGAAGTTTATCCACTCGATTTCTGATTAAAAATTAATTTCTTTGGTTCAAATTTAACTTTTTTTTATTTTCATGTTTTTTGGCAAAAAAGTTATTCCTATAGTTGAAAATTCTTCTTTTTGGATAAAAATCCATTTTTTTTGGCTTGAAAATGTAACTATTTTGTTAAACATTTTTTTTTTGTCACAAAATTGTTTTTCGCACTGATAATTCAACTATTCTAGTTTTACTTGCAAATTTACCTCTTTTAGTTGAAATTTTATATGTTTTGTTAAAAAAAATTTCTTTTGTGGCAGAAAATTAATATTTTTGGTTATAAATTTAACTATTGGGCTAAAAGTTCAACGTGGCTAGAAATCCCTTTTTTTGTTTGGAAACAAATTATTTGAGTTAAAAATTCACTTTTTTAGATGAAATTTTTTTTACCGTTTTTTATCGCAAATTTATATTTATTGATAACAATTGCATCTCATTGGTTAAAAGTGCATCTTAATTTATATAAAAATCCATGCATTTTGTTGAAAATTTGTCTTTTGTGGTAAAAAATTGATTTTTTGGGTTGAAAATTCAACTATTTCGTTAAAAATTTAACTATTCTATTGAAAATTTATTTTGTTTAGTTTAAATTTAATTTGTTCGCTGGAATTTTAACGGTTTGATTTTCTATTCAAAATTCAGTCCTTTGGTTGAAATTTAACTTTTTTTTTACTTTAATTTTTTTTTGCAGAAAAGTAATCCTGTAGTTAAAAATTCTTCTTTTTGGCTAAAAATTCATTTTTTGGTCGAAAATATGACTATTTTGTTAAAAAAAATGTTTGCACTAAATTTCTAAATTTCTGGTTAAAAATTCATTTCTTTGGTTCAAATTCAACTTTTTTTATTTTCTTTTTTTTTTTGACAGAAAAGTAATCTTATAGTTGAAATTTCTTCTTTTTTGCTAAAAATACGTTTTGTTTGGGTCGAAAGTGTAATTATTTTTTTTAATATTTTTTTTTTGGTCATAAATTTGTTTTTCGTACTAAAAATTCAACTATTCTAGTTTTACTTGCAAATTTATCTTTTTAAGTTAAAAATTTACGTGTTTTGTTATAGAAATTTTCTTTTATGGTAGAAAATTAATATTTTTTGTTATAAATTTATCTATTGGGTTAAAAATACAATTATCTGGTTAAAATGCATTTTAACATTTTAACATTTTGGTAGACATTAGAAATTTTTTTTTCATTAACATTCTTCATCTCCTACGTTAAAGATTGTTGTTATATCTAGAAAAAAAATTTAACGGTCAGCAACCCTCTTAAATTGTAGGCAAATTTTTTTTAATTTTTAAATTTTTAAACAATTTTTGCTGCTAAACTGAAAAATAAAAATTAAAAATTAAAAAAAAAATTTTCAGCACGGGTCCATGTGCCGTTTACGATTTGGTGGTTGTTGGTGGAGGAATTGTTGGTTGCGCGACTGCAAGGGAAATGCTAGTAAGGCACCCAAATTTGAAAATAGCAATTGTGGAAAAAGAAAAGGATGTTGCAATGCATCAAACTGGTCACAATAGTGGAGTTGTTCACGCTGGAATATATTATGTACCTGGAAGTATGAAGGTAAACTAAAAAAATTCATTTTTTTACATTAAAATTTTTTTAACTTGTAACTAAAAGAAATAAATTATTAATTAATAAATAAATTATCAAAAGGGATAATAGTAGTTCAGCAGCCGAATTGTAGAGAAAATAGGAGTATTTTCTTCGAAAAAAGGGATTTTTTGAAAAAAAGAGGAAATCAAAAAAATTGTTTATATAAAAGCTACAAATGTGATTAAAATAGTCTCAACGCAATTTTTAAATTAAAATGTATAGTTAATTTTAATACAAAAATTTTTATTTCAAAGTATCAAAAAATACTGACGTAGCCTAGATTTGTGTACAAAAGTTTAATTTCTGGTGTAAAACCTGTATGATAACTACATAACATAAAATTGTTTATCATTTGCGAGTCTTCTTTGAATGTTAATGTAAAAAATTAATTTTTTACATTGAATTTTTTTAACTTGAAACTGAAACTAATAAATAAATAAATAATAAATAAATTATAAACAGGGATCATAGTAGTTTAACAGTTGAATTCTAGAGAAAATAAGAATATTTTCTTTAAGAAAGGGGATTTTTTGAAAAAAGAGGAAATAAAAAAATTGTTTGTATAAAAACCACAAATTTTATTAAACTTGTCTCAACACAATTTTTAAATGATAATGTATTATAAAATTAATATTAATACAAGAATTTGTATTTTAGTTTTACACCAGAAATTAAACAATTTTACACATATCTAGGCTATGCCAGCATTTTTTGATACTTTGAAAAAAAATTATAGTAATAATATTAATTTTCGATTTTAATTTAAAAATTGCGTTGAGGCTAGTTTATTCAAATTTGTGGTTTTTATATAAACAATTTTTTTTATTTTCCCCTTTTTTAAAGAAAAAATATTTCAATACTGACGTAGCCTAGATTTGTGTAAAATTGTTTAATTTCTGGTGTAAAACTTGTAAGACAGCTACATAACCTAAAATTGTTAATCAGTTGTGAGTCTTCTTTGAATTGTTAATGTAAAAAATGAATTTTTTTACATGAAATTTTCTTTTAAAACTTTTAACTAAAACAAATAAATAATAAATGAATTATCAACAGAATTCATAAAAAAATTGTTTATATAAAAATCACAAATTTTATTAAACTAGTCTCAACGCAAATTTTTAATTAAAATGCAAAATTAATATCAATACCAGAATTTTTATTTAAAGCATCAAAAAATACTGACCTAGCCTAGAGTCTTTGAGTGTTAATGTAAAAAATGAATTTTTTCAGTTTACCTTCATAGGTAAACGAAAATCATTTGTTACATTAACATTTTTTTTTAATTTGTAACTAAAAGAAATAAATAAATAAATAATAAATAAATAATAAATAAATAAATTATCAACAGCGATCATAGTGGTTTAGCAGTTAAATTGTAGAAAAAATAGGAGTATTTTCTGAAAAAAGGGGATTTTTTAAAAAAAGGGGAAATATAAAAATTGTTTATATAAAAACCACAAATTTGATTTAAATAGTCTCAATGCAATTTTTAAATTAAAATGTAAAATTAATATTAATACAAGAATTTTTATTTCAAAGTATCAAACAACTACATAACCTAAAATTGTTAATCATTTGTGAGTATTCTTTTAAATTAAATTTTTTTTTATTTGTAACTAAAACAAATAAATAAATATATAAATAATAAATAAATTATCAATAGGGATCATAGTGGTTTAGCAGTTTAATTATAGAGAAAGTAGGAGTATTTGATTCAAAAAAGGGGATTTTTGGAAAAAAAGAGGAAACAAAAAAAAATTATTTATATAAATACCACAGATTTGATTAAACTAGTCTAAACGCAATTTTTAAATTGAAATATAAAATTAATATTAATACAAGAATTTTTGTTTTAAAGTATGAAAAAATACTGACGTAGTCTAGATTTGTGTAAATTTGTTTAGTTTTAATTTGTTTTATTCAATTTCTGGTGTAAAACCTGTATAATAACTACATAACCTAAAATTGTTAATCAGTTGTGAGACTTCTTTGAATGTTAATGTAAAAAATGAATTTTTTTACATTAACTTTTTTTAAAAATTGTAACTAAAACAAATAAATAAATCATAAATGAATTATCAACAGGGATCATAAAAAATTGTTTATATAAAAACCACAAATTCGATTAAACTAGCCTCAACACAAATTTTTAATTAAAATGTAAAATTAATATTAATACAAGAATTTTTATTTCAAAGTATCAAAAACTACTGACGTAGCCTAGATTTGCGTAAGATTGTTTAATTTCTGATGTAAAACCTGTAAGACAACTACATAACCTAAAATTGTTAATCAGTAGTGAGTCTTCTTTGAAAAAATGAATTTTTTTAGTTTACCTATGAAGGTAAACAAAAAATCATTTTTTACATTGACATTTTTTTAACTTGTAACTGAAACAAAAAAATAAATGAATAAATAATAAATAAATTATCAACAGGGCTCATAGTGGTTTGGCAGTTAAATTGTAGAGAAAATAGGAGTATTTTCTTCAAAAAAGGGGAAATTAAAAGTTGTTTATATAAAAACCACAAATTTGATTAAACTAGTCGGGGCGCAATTTTAATATTAAAATGTAAAATTAATATTAATAGAAAGAATTTTTATTTCAAAGTATCAAAAAATACTGACGTAGTCTCGATTTGTGTAACATTGTTTAATTCCTGGTGTAAACCCTGTAAGACAAATACATAACCTCAAATTGTAAATCAGTTGTGAGTCTTCTTTGAATGTTAATTTAAAAAAATTTGTTTTTTACATTAAAATTTTTTTAACCTGTAACTAAAACAAATAAATATTAAATTATCAACAGAGATCATTGTGGTTAAGCAGCTGAATTTGCAGAAAAAATAGGAGTATTTTCTTCAAAAAAGGGGAAATAAAAAAATTGTTTATATGAAAACCACAAATTTGATTAAACTAGTCTAAACGCAATTTTTAAATTAAAATGTAAAATTAATATTAATAGAAAGAATTTGTATTTCAAAGTATCAGAAAATACTGACGTAGGCTAGATTTGTGTAAAATTGTTTAATTTCTGGTGTAAAACCTGTAAGACAACTACATAACCTAAAATTGTTAATCAGTTTTGAGTCTTCTTTTTATGTGGTTTAGCAGTTGAATTTTAGAGAAAATAGGAGTATTTGCTTCAAAAAGGGGTAATAACGCAATTTTTAAATTAAAATGTAAAATTAATATTAATACAAGAATTTTTATTTCAAAGTTTAAAAAAATACTGACGCAGACTAGATTTGTGTAAAATTGTTTAATTCCTGGTGTAAAACCTGTAAGTCAACTACATAACCTAAAATTGTTAATCAGTTGTGAGTCTTCCTTGAAATGGTTCAAATATTGTTTTTTTTCGACATAATAAAAATATTTGTTAATGATTCTAAATGTTGCTCAAACCGTAATTATTCTGATTTCGAAAAGCAAAAATACACTAGCATAACCTAAAGTTCTTCAAAATTGAACTTTTATTTTTGAAGTCAAATGATCTTTTTTTTAATAACGAATTTCCAGTGAAAAAGTGTAATATACCCTATTATGTTTTAACCCTTTTAAAATATTATTTAAAATTTATACTAATTTCTGGTAAAAATACGTGCATAACCTAAAATTGTTTGAAAAGTTGTCATCTCTTTTTTAATTAGATGATTTAAAACGTCACCTGAAATGTAATCTAAACAAAAAATCTAATAATTTTTTCAATTAAAAATAAAATTCAACGAAAAACAATAAATAATACGCTACCTTAACCCATAATTCTACAAAAGTTTTTATCATCTTTCAAATCTGATAATTTTTTTTATTAAAAATACTGATTTCTAGTGTAAACCACAACATAACCAAAAAATGTTAAACAGTTATGAATCTTCTTTGAAATGTTTGAACTAGACTAGTTTTTTAAAAGTAAAAATTAAAATTCTTGATGAAAAACGAAAATACCAACCAAAATTGTTGAAAAACTCCAAATGTTTAAACTATAATGATTTTTGTTTGAAAATGAGAATTTCTGGCGATTTCTGACTAACATAACCTAAAGTTGTTTAAAATTGCAAGTCTAATTTTGAAGTAGAATGATTTGGTTAAAACAAAAAGTTTGCAAAATTTATAAATTTAATGACTCTGAATGATAATCTTAAAAATAATTGTTGTCGGAAAAATCTTAAGATTTTTGAAATTAAAAAATGCCAATTTTCGAGAATAATCAATTTCCGGTGAAAAACGTTAACGTAACTTTAAAGAGTTCACAAAATATAAATAATTTTTAAAAAAGCATGTGGCGAAAAAGAATAACACAACCTAAGTTTAGAATATTCTTTGAAATGTTAGAATAATATATTTTTTCTTTTTTAAACAAAGCTGTTAATTAGATTACAAATTTTTTTAAATTATATAATTATTCTTGATTGAAATTTACAATTTTCGTATAAAACAAGATCCTAACCTAAAACTGTTCTGAAATTATAAATCTTCTTTGATATCTCACAATTCTTAACTCATAATTTTTTTGGAAAAAATACATAAATGAACGGAAAAGAAAAAAAATAAGGATGGGAATTTGAATGAAGAAATTCAAAATTGTGTTCAAAAGTGAGTAAACTTTTAAACCTAATTTTTGTTTAAAACTGTTAATTTCCGGAAAAAGCGCCAAAAACCGAAAAGCGTTAATTTTTGAAAGATTTCTGGCCTTTGAAATCTAATAATTTTTAATAAAAATATTATTATTATATATTAATTTTTATATTAAAAATTACCTAATCTTTAACTTTATTTATAAAATTTACAAAAAGGCGTCAATTTCATTCACATTTATTTTACAAAATCTTATTCTATTCCTTGAAAGGTTCTTTATAATTCTACTCGTCACTTTTTTATTAAATATTATTAAACAAATTGTTCAATTTCAAAAATGACTAACTAAGAAAAAAATAATGGTTAATTTTAAAAATAAAAATTAAACTTATTATTAATTTTTTTCTCACTAATAAATAAATAAAATAAAATAAATTAAATTATAGTAAAAATAACAAAAAATAAGTAATTAGTAATCAGCATTGATTACGGCTGACTCTATTAATTTCCCTGAAAATAATTACAGGCAAAACTTTGCGTGGAAGGAATGAAACTTTCCTACGACTATTTTTGCAAGAACGACATACCTCACAAAAAAGTGGGAAAATTTATAGTTGCCAAAAATCAGAGTGAAATCACAGGTCTTCATGAACTTTATGAAAGAGCATCAAAAAACAAAGTCCCTGATCTCGAACTGGTCGACAAGGACTGTATGCAAAATTACGAGCCAAAAGTCAAGGTAAGAACTCGAAAATTTGTCAAATTAAAATTTTTTTGACTACGAAATTCTTTTGACTATAAAATAAAATCTAATTTGGACATCACACTCTATAATCTTTAATAATCATTTTTACTGTTTCCCCTCCAATCGTTTCTCCCCACTTCCTTTACTCGTCCTTTCCTTATTTCCCTCATTTTCCCTCACCTAATTTTTACAACACCCCTTCCTCTAATTTCCTCTCACTTACTCTCCGCTCAATTCTCCTACTTTCCTTACATTCCCTTGGCTCATTTATCCTCAATTTCTCTACTACTCCATCCCTCACTTCCTCTACTTCCACTTTCCCAGTTTTCACTTCCCTTCTTATACTCACTCTCATTAATTGTCATTTCTCCTATTCACCCTCCCATCATTTCTACTGACTTCTTCTTCTACTCCTCCCCTCACGTCCTCTTATATCCTCTACTCACCCTCCCCTTCTTTCCATAACTTTCTCTTTTTTTCCTACCATAATTTTCCTAAATAATCCTTCTCTAATATTTCCTCACTTCCTCTTATTTCAGCTACTTCCTCTTATTTTAGCTACTTCATTTCCCTCATTTTCCCTCCCCTAATTTTCCCAACACCCGTTCCTTTAATTTCCACTTACTTCCTCTCCACTAAATTCTTCTGCTTTCCCTACATTCCCTTGAATCATTTATTCTCAATTTCTCTACTCCCCCATCCCTCATTTTCTTTACTTCCCCTCTTCTTATTCTCTTCACTTCATCTACTTCCACTTTTCCCTTCCCTTCTTATACTCACCCTCATTAATAATCATTTCTCTGTTCTTCCTTCCATCATTTCTACTGACTTCTTCTTCTACCCCTCCCCTTACGTCTCCTTATATCCTCCACTCACCTTCCCCTTATTTCTATAACTTTCTCATCTTTTTCTACCCTAATTTTCCCAAATAATCCTTCTCTAATTTTTTCTCGCTTTCTCTCATTTTAGCTACTTCCTCTAATTTAAGCTGCTTCCTCTCCTTCATTTTCCCTATACCTAATTCCCCTACACCTACATTATTTTGCCCTATCAACACTCAGTTTCTTTACTCGTCCACTCCTAATTTCCTCTACTTCCCCTCTTCTTATTCTGACCACTTCCTGAACTGAATTCCCCTCCCATACTCGCCCTGATCAATAATATTCTCTTCTATTCCACTTCCTATCATTCTTTCTCTCTTCCCATCCCCTCGATTCCCCTTACTTCCTCTAGTCCCTCTTCCCTTATTTTCCGCACTTTAGCTCCTTTACCTATCCTAATTTTTCTTCACTTTTCCTCTTCCGATTTGTCCTCATTTTAACTACTTCCTCCCCCATCGTATTCCCTTAACTCCATTCTCCTACTCCCTCCACTTTCCCTCGCCTTATTTACCTTAACTTTCCCTACTTCCCCTTCCCTCGTTTGAATTTATTTCCTCTACTTATTTTCTGCTTATTATTATCAGTTTCACTACTTTCCTTCTCAAGCCCTCAATTCCCCTCCCCTACTTATAATCATTAATAATCATTTGCCATATTCCCCATCCTTTCACTTTCTCTACCCTTCCCATTATTTTCTTCACTTTTACTTTTTTTCGTTCCTTAATTTCTCTCAGTATCACTAATTCCCCTCTCCTCAGGTCTCCTTACTTCCTCTAGTTCCTCTTCCCGCATTTCTCTCACAGACACTACTTTGACTCTCCTAATTTTTCTTCACTTTTCCTCTTCTGATTTCTCTCTTATCTTAACTACTTCCTTCCCCTCCAATTCGCTTCAACTCCATTATGCTACTTCCTCTACTTTCCCTCGGCTTATTTACCTTGAACTTTACCTACTTCCCCTTCCCTCACTTTATTTCCTCTACTTAGCCTCTGCTTATTATCATCAGTTTCACTAGTTCCCTTCTCAAACCCTCACTTACCCTTCCCTACTCGAACTGATTTTTAATAATTTCTTCTATTCCCCATCTCCTCACTTCCTGTAACATTGCCATTATTTCCTTCACTTTTGCTTATTTCCCTCCCTTCATTTTTCTAATTTTAACTAATTTACCTCCCCTTAAGCCCCTTTACCATCTCTATTCCCTCTACCCTTATTTCCTCACATCCGCTACTTTGACTCTCCTTATTTTCCTTCTCTTTTTCTCTTCTGATTTCTCCTCATTTTAACTTCTCGTTCCACTTCACTTTCCTTCAACTCCATTCTCATACTTTCTCTAATTTCCCGCGCCCTAATTACCTTAAGTTTCCCTACTTCCTCTATCCTCTCTTCCAGTTATTTTCTCTAATTATCCTCTGCTTATTACCGTTAGTTATACTAGTTCCTTTCCCAAGTCCTCACTTCCCCTCTCCAACTAACACTCATTAGTAAAAATTTCTTTTATTCCTTGTCTCCTTACTTACTGTAATATTCTCACTATTTCCTTCACTCTTACTTCTTTCCCTCTCCTAATATCTCTCATTTTAAATACTTCCCCTCCCTTGGTTTCCCATCTACTCCAATCTCTTTGGCTCGCCTCATTTACCCTCAATTTCACTACTCTCATTGCTTCATTTTAACTACTTCTCCTCCCCTCGGTTCCCCTTACTTCCTCTAGTACCTCTTCCCTTATTTTCCGCACTTTAAATACTTTGCCTACACTAATGTTCTTTCACTTTTCGTCTTCTGATTTATGCTCATTTTAACTACTTCCTTCCCCTTCACTTCTCTCAACTCCATTCTCCTACTTCCTCTACTTTCGCTCACCTTATTTACCTTAACTTTCTCTACTTTCCCATACCTCACTTCTATTTATTTCCTCTACTTATCTTCTGCTTATTCTTACCTGTTTCACTACTTCCTTTTCCAAGCCCTCACTTCCCTTCTCCAACTCACACTCAGTAATAATCATTTCTCCTATTCCCCATCTCCTAACTTTCTGTAACCTTCCTATTATTTCATTTGCTTTTACTTGCCCCCCCCTCATTTCTCTAATTTTAACTACTTCTCCTCTCTTGACTTCCCCTCTACTCAAATCCCTTACATTCGCTCGCCTCACTTACCCTCACTTTCAATACTGTTTTCGCTTCATTTCATCTACATTCCCTACTTTTATTTTTCAGCTCTTACCTTACTTGCCGTCCACTCTATTTGCCTACTTGTTCATCTCGTATCTACCAAAAACCAAAATAAAGAAATATTAAAGTAAAAGAAGGCAACACTTCAAAACCCCTTCCTTCTTTTTTCTCTGGTCTTTTTTTAATTTTTTAAAAATCACAATCAATAAACATTTGTTGAAAATTTATCAAAATTTTGGTGTTAATTCAACACTTTTTGCACGGCAATCTCTTTTTTAGGATTTCGTTACCCCTGCTAGAAACCTTACCTGTTTCGATCGGGTGCCCGTCCATCCTTCAGTCTGCCTAACTTTTTTCCAAGGAGAGGAAGTGAGAGTGAATTATGAGAGTGGAAATGGGGGAAGTCTGGGGAAAACAAGGTAGACGAAGTGAGAGGAAATTAGGATAGGGAAAGTGAGGGAAACTAATGAGAGTAAAAGTAGGGTAAATAAGGAGCGGGGAAGTAGCGAAAATGAGATAAATGAGGCTAGTTGAAAGTAGGGAATGTGAGATAAAGCAATGGAGAGGAAGTAGTGGATTTAATGGGAAAATGAGAAGGGGGAAGGGGCGGAAATACGAGGGGAAGAAACTGGGAAAATAAGGAAAGGAGAAGTAGCTTAAGTAGGTGAAATAAGGACAGGTAAGTTAGAAGAAATGAGTGTAAGTGAGGGAACATGATTAGAAATAAGGGTGAGTAGAAGCGGGGAAGTGAAGTAGGGGAAGGAAGGTAGGAGAAGAGAAGTAAGGAAAGGGAAGTAGACATGTGATATGAAAAATGGGAGGAGGAAGCGTCGCAAATAGAAAGGAAGGGAATAGGAGAAATAATGGAAGGATAAGTAGGTGAAGTAGGTGAAATGAGGGTGGAGAAGTTAGGGGAAATGAGTGCAAGTGAAGGGAAATGATTAGAAATAAGGGTAAGTAGGAGCGGAGAAGTAAAAATCGGGAAACGGAAGTAGGAAAACTGAATTAAGGAAAGGGGAGTGCCATTAGGTTAATCGACAAGAAGGAAAAATAGAGAAGGAAGAAGTTTAAGAAGGGGAGTGCAAAGGTTCACGTGAGGGGAGGGTGAGTATGGGAGGGTAGGTAGGGGAGTATAAGGGAAGAAGGTGACTCGGTTTTTTCGAAGAATTTTATAGCTAAAGCTTTAATAATTTCAAAAATTAATTTTGAAATTTGAAAAAATATTCAATTTCAGGGGGAGAAGGCACTTTGGTCTCCATGGACTGGAATAGTAGATTGGGGACTTGTTTGTCGACACTTTGCTGACGAATTCAAAAAAATGGGTGGTGAAATCTTTCTTAATTACGAAGTCACCGGATTCACAGAATGTGCCGAGTCGAAAGGTTCTTCTGAATACGTTCCAATTTCCATTCATTCAAAAACAAAGGTGAGAGGAATTTTTAATAAAAAATTATAGATCTCTGAAAATTTTGGATTATCTTCTTGTTTTGAGCATTTGATTCAAATTAAAAATAAAGTCTAATATTAATAATCCCTGATATAATAAATTAATATAAAATCTCGATGTTATTTTGGGTGGAAAATTAACATTATTTTCAGAAGAGAAATTTTCAGTTTTTTAATCTAACATTAATCTAACATTAAGTAAATTTAACATTAACTAAAAATAACTCTGATTTACTAAAATAATTTTTTCCAGACTATACTGAGCAAATATGCTTTAACTTGTGCCGGTTTACATTCCGATCGCGTTGCCGTAATGACTGGTTGTGAATTGAGTCCTCGAATCATTCCATTTCGAGGAGAATATCTCATATTGAAGGACGAAAAAAAACATCTAGTCACAACGAATATATATCCAGTTCCAGATCCGAGATTTCCATTCCTAGGGGTTCATTTTACGCCTAGAATGAGTGGGGATATTTGGTTGGGTCCTAATGCTGTTCTCGCATTCGCTAGGGAAGGATATAGGTAATGTAATAAGTCGTTTTAATATCCCCCTCCCCATTACCTCTTTTCCTCCACCACAGCCCCTCACCCACCGTGCTACTACTTCTTATCCCCTCACCCACCGCGCCACTACTTCTGATCTCCTCACCCGCCATGCCACTACTTCTTATCTCCTCACCCGCCATGCCACTACTTCTTAACTCCTCACCCACCGTGCCAATACTTCTTATCTCCTCACCCACTTCTCCTTTCACCCACATCACCTGCGTCCTCTCATCAAGCTTCGAACCTGTTCTGCTCCTTTCCTCCCTCCCATCTTCTATCATATAAATAATCATATCCTCCATCCCTAAACGGCTCCTTCTTTTGCTTCCTACCCGCTCCTATAGTATTCTCCCTCTTTTTCTCTTCTCTATCCTATCCAAACATATTTTATCCTCTCTCTTACTTATCTGCCCCTCACCTATATTTTTCTACTTCCTTTCTCCTTTCGCTCGTCTCCATCTTCTCTTGCTGTCCGACCCTCTCCTACTATTCTCTTGCCTCCTTTATCCCTTCCCCTCTTCTATCCTATCCAATCATACCTTATTCCTCTCTCTCACTATTGTACATCCTTCTCCCACTTTTTACCTACGTCGTTTTGAATTCAAAATTTTATCTTTCTTGGATAAAAATGCAACTTTTTTGTTAGAGAAGTTAAAAGTTTTGATAAAAGTTCATACTTTTTGGTTTACTAAATTCTTTCTTTTGGATTGATAATTCGATTTTTTTCGTAGCCACTTATTTTTCTTAAAAAAATCATATTTGTATCTTAAAAAGTCAACTGGAATCTTTCTGGATGAAAATTCAACTATATTTTTAATTAAAAAAAAAGGATTCATCTGTTTTAAAAATTTTTATCTTTTTTTGATAAAAACACAATTATTTGTTAGAGAATCAAACAATTTTGTTAAAAATTCACCCTTTTTGGTTGAACTAATACGTTTTTTTAAATTCAAAATTTAATTTTTTCGTAGAAACTTCTTTCTTCTTTAAAATTGTATATTTTGACCGTGAAAAGGTAACTGAAATTTTTTTAGCAAAAAAAACAACTATTTTTTATTAAATTTATCCTTTGGATTTAAAAATTCGTCAGTTTTAGTACAAATTTCTTTTTTTTATAACAATGCAACTTTTTGCTTAAAAATTATTCTTCTTTGTCTGTGTATTCAACTATTTAAACTATTTAAATCACTTTGTTAAGAAAAACTATATTTTTTTAAGAATTATATTTTTAGTTTAAAAATTCATCTTTTTGATTGAAAGTTTAACTATTTTGTTGAAAATTAATATTTCTCAATTAAAAAACTGAACTACTTGGGTAAAATTAAAAAAAAAAGTTGGAAATTTCATTTTTGTTAGGTAAAAATGCAACAGTTTCATGGAACATTAATTTTTTGTTTAAAAATCAACAACTTAGATAAACTTTTTTTATTTTCTTGTATAAAAAATCTATTTTTGTTCAAAATTCGCCTTTTTGGTTAATTCTGAATCTTTTTTAGCAGCAAATTGAACTATTTTTTTGCAGATTTATCTTTTGGATTTAAAAATTCATCAATTTTAGTACAAATTTCTTTTTTTTATGACAATGCAATTTTTGGCTTAAAAATTATTCTTCTTGGTTTGTGTATTCAACTATTTAAACTATTTAAATCACTTTGTTAAGAAAAACTATATTTTTTTAAGAATTATATTTTTAGT
>JAAAKG020094862.1:0-16151 GCA_010014905.2 Druon quercuslanigerum
TAGTCACTATTTGACTTTTTCTAACCGCACCTCGATTATCCCTAAATTCGTATATTTTATTTCAATTATGGATATGCGATAAAAGAAGTATTGATACTAAAAGTCTCTCCGTGTAATGGTTCTTAATTACTTTAATTTATTAATAAGTAATTGAAGGATAAAAGGAAATAAAAAAATGTAAGACTGAAAGCTATTATTAAGTTTATATATATATAATAATTCAAAAGGATAAAATCGATTAAAACAATATAGAAAAAGAATAAGAGTACGTATATGAAGAAGAAAGATTTATTGAGATGATTATTATAAAGTACAAAAAACGCAAGATAGTAGTACATGTGTGATAGAACGAATACTAATGTGAACCGCTCAGTAATAAACAGTAGATAATCCACGTTAAGTGCCCCTTGTCTCATGACGATGAGGCTTAACGCTCATGCTCCTTGTGAGTAGTGCCCTGGGCCCTCAAAAGTCTGCAGACCAACCTATCTACCAACTTTCTTGTTTTTCCTTTTTACCATTTACTTCTTCCTCTTCCTTTCATTCTTCTTTACTTTACTTTGACTTTGTCTATCTATTTGAAATGCACATGCATGGTTCATGTACTCTGCTTGCTATCCCCCAACACACATTATTGTGCCCACCTTGCTTTCAAAGTTACGATGCTCTTCCTGGTTGCTAGGCACAATGCGACAGTTATGTAAAGGCTTGAATATATTCTAATCTCTATTAACAGTTTGAAAATACATGATTTTATGGAAAAACATTTACTTTATGCGAGTATTATCCTCAGCATATATACCTAACGATATTTTTTAACAGCGCTGCTCACGATTTTGAATATGATTCCCATGTAGAAATCGCCCCATTTGTCCCAATTTCAAGTAGGGCAGTAGTCAGATTCCCGCTAGAATAACTGGACTAGTAAGTTCTAATCAGGACCCTTTGAAGCACTGCTTAGATTTTTTATCCCCCAAGACTAGAAAAACTATTTGAGTCTAGTTAGGCCCTAATCCTGTATTTGAGCCAGGCTTTAGTTAGTTCCTGATTAAGATAGAAGAAGCAAAAAATGCTAGTCAGGCACTGTTCAGGCCTCAGTCAGCATACCCCAGATTAACTTTCTGAAGATGGCGCTGCAGACGAATGGATGCCCAACAACACGTGAAAGCAAACTAAAATTCATATTCATCTGAAGCATCCGAGTATTTAACACTTATAAACACGTGTTTTTAATAAAAAAAACAGCACGTAAATATTAAATAAAAAAAATTTGAGTATTAGTTTTCTTAAATTATATTTATTTATACACACAGAATAGGGTGTCTGAATATAACCAAAAAAAATTAAATTAATAATTTGTTCACTTTTCCCAGTAACTATTGTGTTTAAAAAAATATACAGTTGGTTTTAATATGTGAAATATAAATAAAGCAATTAAATTTGTACTGTGCATGTCAAATCCAGTGAAAAATAATGAAAATAATAATTTGTCATCGTAACTCTGACATAGCTTCTAAAATTATTGATCGGAAATTGGTTCCAATTAGAATATTTAAATTCATTTATTTTGTTTCTTGAAACTTCATGTGGTCCTGGTGCTGTTGTCATTCTCATGTCTTCATTTATATTAAAGCTGAATGATGATCCCACCAGAAAACAGAGAGATTCTAGACGGGCAGTTAAATGGTATTCTCGTTAGAACCTCGATAGAAATGCTAGATAGAGCCCGCCTAAAACGGCGTTACAGAACTAGCCTGGCCCTCCCTAGTTTTCCCGATTAATACCCGATCAAAAATGGGGGGAAACTAGTCCGGGCCCTTCCTAACCCCGATCACAATTTCTACATGTGTTATACTTAAGCACTTTTATTCAATCTAATCCTTTGAGAAACTTGTATTTATTATATAGTTTAAACATATAATTTATTAGTCTTTTATTACTGCCAGGAGACGTGACACTTCTTACCAAAAGTTCAGTCACAGACAGTTATACGTCAGAAAAACAGAAGAAATAGTATTAATTTGGCTATAACTTAATTTTGCTACACTTTAAATGAAAAGTAATTTTGGTCTTAAAACTAGACTCTAAGCCAATTTTTCCCATAAAACAAGATCACTTTATCTTCATACTAAACTCTCTTCGTAAATTACATACATAATAGTTTGTAAATTGTATCTAAATATGAAAAAAGCTAATATTGTTCAATGAGGTATCTCTATTCCTTTTTCTTTACTTCATAGTATATGTTACTTATATAATTTTCGCTCATCAGAGACCATCCATAAATTACATAAAAGTTTTTTTAGGAGGACGGGTTTCTGTAAAATGTTACAATCAGTTAAATAAATGGGGGGGGGGGGGGTCAATTGATACTGTTACGTAATTACGTTCAGTATTTACAATGAAACATTGTAATTACCGTTATAAATACAATATATGTATAATTAGAATAGTATTAGGATTTTTTCCATCATTCTGTAGAAATATATCCATAAAAACGAAGCATTTTTTACAATATTTGCGATTCATTGGGCTTTGCACTATTTATTGAATACGTCCTTGGATTTCGTTATCTATTTTTATAGATTTTACGACAGATTAAACAGGAAGTGAAGATATTTTGTGCAATAAAAGAAATAAATATCAATAATGTTCTTATATTATGTTTCTTATTTTGATTTTTTATGAGTGATTTTGGAATTTTGAGTCTTTCTGATGTGTCCCATTTTCGACAATGATCCATTTTGAAGATATTTACAATTTAAAATTCGCCAACTTGTTTGATTCTGAATGTTTATAGTTTAAACTTATGAATTTCTTACATATGTTTGAAATGGGCCTATCTTGAAGATTTTGAATTAAAGATTCTTCAATTATTAATTTTTTAATTAAGAAAAATGTAATTTTGAAGGACTTTTTTATTAGTTTAATTTTCATGATTTGCAATACAGAAAACTCTTCAATTTAAAAAGATCTATAAATACAAATTCCTTCATTTGGACGATTTTAAGGATCAAAAGTTAAGAGGTTTCATTTCTAAATCTTCGAAATCAAAAATATTTTTAATGTAAACCCTCCAATTAAAAAATTTCGAATGTTGAAAATATAGAATTAAAAATTATTTTCATATTAAACGGAAGTAATTTTAATTTAAGAATTACAATGGAAAAATCTTCAAGTTTACGATTTTTAATTTGAAATTCTTTCATTTTTAAAATTGATAATTAGGATTCATTAGTTTGAAATGTTTTGTGCTTTAAAATTATATAGTTTAATTTTCAAGATTTACAATAAAAAATTCTTTAATTTTTAAGATTTATTCAATTTTAGAGAGACTTGACCAATGCGAGATTCGAAAATTGGCAAAAACGTGTATTTTATTGGGTTTTAAAAATTATAAAAATATATTTTCATACGTGCTTTGATCACATAATGTATATTTTAAGGTTGAAATCAAACAATCTAACCTTTGTAGAAGATATCTTGCAATTAATAAATTTTCGTTCAATGATGTAATTTTTCACCCAACTTCGTAAAGATATATCTACTCTTGTAACTAAAATTTTTACAGTACATAGACTAGTCCAACATTTTCAGGTGAGAGTTGACCAAGTGACAACAAGCTAATTACATGTGTTTTTCTACCTATGCAGTTATAAATTATAATTTGCGTGTGTGCTGGACATATAAGGCGTTAAGTAATTAGTGCAAATATGCTAAAATAATAGAATTGATAATATTTGTAATTATGATAGGAATAAAAATAGTAGTATAATAATAGTAAGTATGATACAATATTCCTGGTTTTTACTGTTCTGAGTCACTGTTAGCAAAGTCTTTAATAATCAAATATTTAAATTATTAAACAACAACATTTTACACTTTACAAAAATTTAATCATTTAAAACCAAATTTTTCTTAAATTAAAAAGTTTTCCAAATTAAGAAATAAAATCTTATTCCTAAAACTTACAATTATATAATTTATCTATATTATTTAAAATAATGTATTAATTAAACACTTCAAATATAATGATCAAATTATATAAAAAAATTCCCTTTGCTTAAAAATGTAGGAAAATCTTTAAACTTTAAAATACACTTCATGGTGATATTCAATTTTACAATAATAACTAATAGTCTTAAATTGAAATAATGTTGACTTGAAACAACATTTTTAATCAAAATCACGTTTACGTTTCGACCCCCTTCCACCGAAATCAGTCCGCAACTGGACTGAAAGCGAAAGTTTGGTGTATTAAACAAAATTTATTTTTTATTTTTAGTTAAAATTCTACAAAATCTTGAAGTAAAATTTAAACGATTATTAATTTTAATTTAATTTGTCTAACAAAGAAAAAAAAGTAAAAAGTAAAGAACCCTAGTTTCAAGGGAAATTAATCCCACATCCCCGTACATTTTCATTTTGTTAAAAATTGACATAATTTTGTAATAAAAAAACAAATAATAAAGAATTGCAAAACCTTTATACGTTTATTACTACGGCCATTAAAAAAATTAATGTAATGGGTCGAGTCTCCCCAAGCATTGGTCAAGCCTCCCTGAAGTGGGGAGATTTGGCCAAGAAAAAATGATGAGAAAAAAACTTAAATAAGTTAAAAAAAAGTGAATTCAAAATTCTACGAAATTTCATGAATATTAATTTCGATTTTTCATTCAATTTTTACTATTCGAATTTTAACGAGGAAGTAAACACAAGCATGAAGGGCGAAAATCTAATCAATGACTGGATTATCAGGCTAAATAATGTAATTATAAATTTATAATACCTATTAAACAATTTTGCACATCGTTTACATAATGAACACCCTTCAATAGTTTCATGTGTTTTGCTCCGACTTTACAGAATGTTAGGCCGTTATGAAAACATGTAATTACGAAATTAAAATCTATACACGTTTACAAAGCGGATGTAATCCATGTCGTTATAATATTTATACACAAAGCTATACATAATATGTGATAATCTCTATCGTTTCGTATCATTGAACTAGTCGTAAATGTACATGCATACCTTGCAGTTTCCATTTGAACAAAGCTATAAAACGTTCAGTCCGTTTTAATCGAATCAAAATAGGCATTTGATTTCTTAAGTATCTACTAGAAAATTCATTCAATATGAAGATCTTTATTTAACTAAGTGCTAATTAAACGAGTTTGAGTATCTAATGAGTATCTGTTATTGAGAACTGTTATCGAGTAAGTTTAATTGTAATTAAGTTTCAATCATCTTCATTTTATATTTCATATTCATACATAAATTATACCGAAGAGATGGTTATGATCAGTTTTTTATATGTATTATTTTATATACTCAAAAAGTGGAAGAAATACTTGATACGCAAATGATTTGGAAAAAATTTCCAAGATTAGATGGATAATTCCAAAATTACTACCGAATTATAATTTGCATTAAACATTATTCAATTTAAAAAGAAATTAAGAACTTACGTCGCATCAAGAAGATAATTTGAAATCACCTATATCACCCACATAATTATAAATTTATAATGAGCATCTGAACTTAATGGATATTATTCAGATTTGAAAGAAACGCAATTTTTTGAAACTTTCTATCCCAAAGTAATAGACTTGAAAGTTTTCAAACTAACAGACGATAAACTATGACACTTGGATGCCTATAATTGGATATTTTAATTCTGTTAAAACCTAAATACATTTTTTCAAACTATTTATATCGTCTATGTATGTTAGGCGTATTCATTACAATCTTTATTCCTGTTGAGATGTTCTTTATTCTCTATCGCCCAGAGGTAAGTATTGTAAATTATGACTGTTGTGGAAGAAAAAAGAAAGGTTTCCCTGTTGATTATTTCAAAATTATAATCATTAAATTCGACGACGAACGGAAATTATAAGGCCAGTGATATTACGCGTTTTAACCTAATTCCACACGAATAATCGAACTTTTTACATTGACTCTTAATTTGTAATACATTTCCTATTAAAAATTTTACCAGCGTAGAGATTTGCGTCTAGTTAGGGCATATTGTCTATAGATCGTCTAATCTAGACGGTCTTTTTAAGCCATAATCGCGTGCTGACTAGCCTATCAGGACCAAAAAATTTTATAAGCGATGAATCCAAATGTTTGTCTGCACATTTCCAAAAATATCAAGTGTGTTTAAACATATAAGAATGAAAAATGTACATTACAAAGAAGATTTCTATACACAAGATTGACTAACTATAACGCTAGATTAGCTTGTACAGACTAGTGTTTCATAATAAAAAAATGTTTCACTTCTACTCAGCGCCATAATAGACCGTCTTGAAAGCGCCACCTTACTGGTCATGACGGTTTATTAATTTTTCTTATTTTTTATTCATATGGAGTAACTTGAATTCTCCTTTATTACGTTAAATTTATTTCCTTTTTTTGGGGTTTAATCGAATTTAGATGGAAGATATTTTGAATTCCGTTGAATATTCAAAAAATGCAGCAGCATACCGTTAAATTACTAAAGAGCAATTAAGTTATATTTACTTACTATAAATTCCGTAATATTTCATTATATTCTGTACAAATACCATGAATTCTGTTGCGTTTTGTTCATTCTGTTTAATAATATTAATTGAAATAAATGCAGTTCAATTCCTTTGAATTGTATTACATTTCTACAAAACCTGCTGAGTTACGTTTAATATTCCATTGCATTTTGTACCATTTCTGTAAATTACTCCGTATCACACTCTATTTGTTTAATTTCAATTGATTTTAATTAATAATTTTTTAATAATTAAATTTTATTATTTTAATTATTTATATTTTAATAATTAAATATTATTATTTTAATTATTAATAAATAATAATTTCATTCAATTGGATTAAATTCTGTATATAACTTCTAGAAATTCAGTCTTCTTTGATTGATTTTAATTCTAGTGAGTTATTTTGAATTCTTTGGATGGTTTCATTAAATTATGCTGAATTCAACTAAATTGCACATTAAATTGTACTAACTGTAAATCTAAGTCAATTCTGTTGTATTACTGTAAATCCGGATCTCCGCGGAGATTTATTAGATTCTGACAAATGCTATTGAATATTGTGAAATTCCATTGAATTTTGTTCAATTCTAGTAATTAATATAAGGAATTTCTGGGTTTAAATTGTGCATTACATTCTATGGAAAATTTTGAAAAAATGGACAGAATTTGAAGTATTATATTAGTATAAGAAACGGTATAACTGATTTTAGAAAGGAACTGTACCCAGTGGGTGCAAATGTCAAAAGACTTTATTAAAACATGTCAAAAATGTTCTATGTCAGAACATTCTAAAAACTCTCAATATCTCAATACATCCCGAAAACATCGTTGGGAAATTCAAAGTTTTCAGAATGCCATTTGTCCTGACATATAGAACCTTTTTTGGAAAATTCCATCAGAATCTTTTTACATTTACGCTTAAGAACCGTTTCTAAGAAATTCTATTTTCTGTTATACATAATTATGTATTTTAATGCTGTGCACTAGGTATAAAGTGTAACGGGGTATTTTTAAGTGGTGACATTTTGAACAGTTGTCAATGGTTTTTCTTTGAGATCTTCTTAAGGACAGACACAGACCATTAGTAGGAAACGGAGAGTATAAATTTTCATCAACGAATGCATTTAAAAGGGAGTGGGGGGGGGCTTCCCCCTTCGTTTGAAAGAACTTTTGAAATTGAACGTAACATGGCGATAAATTCTATTTTATTTATATAATATTTTTGAATTATAGTGCTCATATTCATGAAAAATCTAAAAGCACATGCATATTTGCAGCCGTGAATGAGTTGCGTAAAGTCTTTTGGTTGAAGGTGGGGGGGAGGAGTCTTACATGGGGTACATTTTTTAGCAAAAATTTATCTTTTTAGGTTGGAAATGGAACACCTTTGTTGAAATTTGAACTACGTTACGAAAAATTAGTTTTTAGTTGAAAATATATAATTGAAGCCTCTGCGGTCTACATCTGTTAACTGTCATTTAGGAAAGTTTCCACGGCAAAGGAAAATCGTTGCTATTTTTGCATGTTTCAATACTATTCTAAACTGTAAAATGTTTTTTGTTCATTTACCAGTGGAAAATAATACACGTCAGTGTATCGGATAGGAATTCCTTCCAAACCAATCCGAATCATTCCGGAATCTGTACCCGATTGATTCCGAGTTAATTCGAACCAATCCGAGAAAAATTCTACCGTTAGTTCGATCCAAATCGGTTTAAAATCAATCTTAACTCAATCCAGTTCAATCCGAACCAATCCGAACCAAATTTTTAATCCAAATGAATCCGAATCAGTCCAAACTCGGATTGATAAACACTTAATTTTAAATCTTAATGAATCCAAGTGAATGAATCACTAACTATTTACAAGTGAGTATTATAGTCAAACTTTAGTTCAATTTCCGTTTTAGGTTATGTCATTAAACAAAAATTAAATATGTACATTATTTTGTCTAATTATTTATTCAATTCTAATTGATTTTTTTTGCTTTATACAAAAAGTGTTTTAAAGTGGGACGATGATCGTGGGGGCTAAAGCGCAGGCTTTGGACACACTCTGTCGGCTTGCAGGTTCGATTCCCGCCTCGCACTCTGGAAGAGCCTCGGTGGTTCATCTCCGGAGAAAAAGGTTCTCTAAGTACATAAGGCTGTTGCTCTTGGTGGTTCGGAACGCACCTTAAACTGTAGGTCCCCCTCCCACCACCAAGTAAGTGTGTGGGAGGTGTGTTAACGAATAAGAAGAAGGTGCAAGAAAAATGTAAACCCTTAGGGGACACATTAGAAACTTCCAACTACTACAAAAAGTGTTTTAGAATAAATAAGAAGCGAAAAAGATTTTTTTAGATTTATTTTTGAGAAATTAAAAAAAGTATTAAATTTGTGTTTGATATTTATATTTTTATTTTAATGTTTGAACATACATGCATAATTAAGATATTTTTTATGCTCTTTTTGTTAAAAATTAGGACTTTATTTATTTATAGTTATAGTAAATATTAGCATATTGTTTTTATTTCCTGCTAGTCTGGGAGAATATATCTGCGTCTCGACGTGCGCTGTCTATCCAAACTCTTTTCTTCTTCTAGTAATAATTTAAATACACTCAAAAAAACAATCTTTGATTCAAAAAAACTTTCTTCGAATTAAAGAAAAATATTCATCGGCAAATTCAATAAAAAATTACTTACAATACAAGCCGATTAAAGTCCTAAAACGTTTATTATTTCTTGAATTTTTAAGAATAAAAAAAGACAAAAATAAATGTAATATCTTTTTTTCTAACTAACAAAATGGATTTTTTGGGCTCCAATTTAAGGAAATAAAAAACAAATTGTTAACAAAAGAGTTATATTTTCAAACAAAGGGGCCAAGCTAAAAAAATAATTTTTAACAAATTAGTTCAACTTATAACCAAATGGTTAAACTTTCAATAAAAAAAATAAATTTTGTACGAAAAAGATTAATGTTATGCCAAAAAAAAAGATTTTTCAAGAAAATACATTAATTTTCTCCAAAATTGTTGAATTTTCACGCTAATAAGAATAATCATCTAGGGAGTCATCGTGGCTCAGATGGTATAGTGATTGTCCTATGTTCCAACACTGCAGCATTGGCAGTCACGCTGGCGCGGGTTCAATTCCCAATGCAGGATGCGAGGCTGGACAAGCATTCTGAAAGCTTCGCTTCTATCCCTTGGTATGCTACCCCACAGACACCCTACAGATTATAATTAACCCTACAGTACAGCCGCTAATGACCCTGGTAGTCGATGCGACTATAAACATTCAACTAATAAAAAAAAAGAATAATCATCTGCATAACAGTTAAAAATTTTAACCCAAATATATGATTTTTTAACAAAAGAGTTAACTTTAAACCAAAATTATGAATTTTGTACAAAAATGGCATGTGTCTCACTGGCCTATTCTACGAGTAAACTGAGCAGTTGTGTGAAAAAGCATGGATTTCCCATAAGGCGCCATAAACAGTTAACATGTATAGACCGCGGACGACCGCGGATCCATGCTCCAGATAGAAAAACGCGATTTTCGAAAATCCATAAAAAAAGCTAATCGGATTTTTGCTGTTTCGCTTGCGGAACATTAACTGCATATAAAAAATGTTCCAGAATATACAAAGAATTAATTTCAAAAACAATTTCACTTAACAGGTTTAGAACGCGGACCATCCAAATGTAGTTGAAGATTGACCTGTTTGCTTGAAACTTAACTTCTTTTGGAAATTTCATATTTTAGGGTTGAAAATTAAATTCTTTTGTACAGAAAATTCATATTTTTTTCTGGGAAATTGAAGAATTTGGTAGGCAAATCCACTATGTGTTAGGCAATTTAACTCTTTTGTAGAAAATTATATTTTTTATTATATATTCATTTGTTTTAGCGAAAGTTTAACTATTCCAACTTTGGATAAAAATGAATCTTTGTAGTGTAAAAACTCGACTATTTGGTTGAAAATTTATGTAATTTGTTGAGAAGTCGTATGTTTTGGTAGAAAATAAATCTTCTTGGTTAAAAATTCAATTATTTGGATATAACTTTATGAATATTGTGAATAATTTGTATTTTTTGGCAAAAAAAAATAATCTTCTTGGTTGAAAATTTATTAGTTTGGTTGAAAATGTAATTATTTGATTGATATTTCAACTGTTTTTTTACCCCGAGTCTCAATTTAGACCGTACTTTGAAGTTTCAGCTCCTTATTAGAACCTGCTTTTACGCTATTTAAACTTATAGCCCCTGCGTTAAACTTTTAACCCCTAGAGAATGAAATATTAGAACCTACTTTGACTCCATTTCAATCTATAGGCCCTACTTTGAAACTTTAGAGGCTACAGTCTTCACTTTCGAAAACCTACTTTGACGCTGTAAAACCTCTCTGAAGCTACTTTGAATCTTTAGAGCCTACATTTTTATAACTCAAGACCCTACTGTGACGCTGTTTAACCCTTCAATACTGACCCTACTTGGAATCGTTTTATCATGAAAATAAAGTAAACATTATTTTTTACTTAGGTTAATTGAACTCTGTAGTCATCTTAATGACTAAATGCACACTCACTTAACAAAACTATTTAATTCAAGATTTAAATTTAACCTATTTGTCATTACTTATTTATAGAAAAATATGCTCTCTTAACTGAAAATGCTGAAAATTTGTATGATTTGTATGATGAAATTATGTATATTCAACAGTCATGTAGTAGATTGAAAATCACAAGAAATTATAAGACAAACGTATTTTCTCTCGCTAACAACAAATATTATGAATCAAATTAAAAAATTGAAAAATATGTTGAAATATATCGACTTAATAATTATAATTGAATTTAATGATTGTGATTAATTTTAATTAGAGTATTGTGGAAATTTATTGGCAAGATCATTCAATGGAGAAACTAATTTTTTCCAAGGAACAGTACCACTTTTTCAATGGTTTGGTAATTTTTGTTACTAAACAATAACAACTGAGAGTTTCTGAAACATTTTCTTAGAGAAATATTACTATTTACGTATCAGCCAGTTTATTAGGGAGAGAAAATCAGTTCTGTTCGTGATGAAATGTTTACTGCTTGAATTTTTTTCATCATATTTGTTGGAGAACAAGAACAGCCAAATGTATTAAAAATAATTCACTACTTATCTGGAAGTTTGGGACGACGAGAAAATTGGTTATAAAACCAGTACTGCGTTATTGTAATATAAACTTATTTCCTTATGAATATTAGGTTAAATCTTGAACTAAATATTTGTATTTTTTAGTGAAATTGGATTAAATATAATGCTGAAAGAATTTTTAAAAATCTTTGCTTAATAAAGAGACAAAAAGTTATTGTTATTGAAATCGACAAGTTCGACATTGTATTCGTTTAAGTAATAAATAACACAGCATCAAATTGAAATATGTAGCCTCAAGTTCTTTTAAAGCGTATAACGTAGAAATTTATAAAAAAACAGGACAAATTTTACGGAGAAAAATGGATGTTTCAATATAGATATTCAAAGGGTAAGATTGTAGCACCTAACATGCAGATATTCATGCCAAACATTTACTGCCTTTTTGAGATATTAGGAGTAACAATATTTTATGCTAGACTGAAACACGTTCAGACATTTCAGGTTTATTGAATTAACGCATTTGACAAATGTTTATAAATCTAAAATAGAATTTGAGTTAAGTAAGTTAAAATAAATAGAATTTTTAATTCAGATTAAAGATAATTCGTTCTTCGATCACTTACTGCTTTATTTATTTTGAATTAAAAATATTAAACATAACCTCAACTTGGCGTTACAGGCGTTATTTGACATAACCATACATGTAATATCTCGCATATTTCAGTTGAACATTTTAGATGTCAGAGTGATATCTCGCTTTTTAAGATCTAGAGATGCTAACTTTGAACATCTAGATTGTTGTCCTATAGTTAAAACACAAAATATGTTAACCCTGATCATCTAGATGTTACGTTTGAACATACATTTTTCTCCGTGTTATATTGAACTCTTCAAGAATGGTTTAAAACATTTAACGACACAGAAAGTTAAAAAAGTAATTATTCTAATAATTGTTTTGGATTTAAAAAATATTTTGGACCTTGAAGTATTGGGCAAGCGCTAATGCTTTTTATCGAAGACATCCTAACGTGTTCCGTTAGCTGAATCGGTTGGAGCTTTAGGCGTTTCGTAAATACTCAGTGCGTGCGTGCAATCTCGGGTTCCTTTCTTAGTACTTGCGGATTTTTCAGTGTACTATGCTTTAGCGTCATAATCCAAAAATTCTTTTAATAATATGTTTAAAAAATAATTGCGAATATCCTTGATATTTATATCACAGACATCTTTTGGTACTGATAAATGACAAACCTTATTTTTATTCATCCATGTAGGTGCCTAGGTACAAAAGCGTAATAACAACAGGAACGAAGAGCGGATTAGTGGCTAGAAGCCAGTCAGGTGAATCCTTAGAGTAGACTTACAGTTTTATCACTTTAACATTACTTTGTAAAAATTTTTTAAAACATTTTAGCTAGCTGAAAAATGACTCTTTAACAAAACAAAAATTAGGCATATTCTGATTTCGCCTAGTCTATACAAATTTTTAGTAGCCCATGCACATTTAAACAGTCGCTTTTTTCAATCACTCTAGGGGGTACAAATTGCACATGAACAAAATTTTCGAAATTTTTGAACTCCATAATTTCTTTCTAATCAACGGGTTTCACACAATCCTGAGATGTATGGCTACCTAAAACTACTACAGCCAAGATTCAGAAACTAAAAAATTAAGTCTGATAGTTAGGAGGCTCAAATTTATCAATAAAAGTAAAAGGCCCTGAGTACTTTATGTACATGATATACAAATTTTCGAATTTTAAATTTAGTTTCTTATATCTCAAGGGGGGGGGGGCGAACATCCCAATCGCCCCTCTCTGTATGCGCCCTTGGTCGTTAACGCATTCTGTTCTCCGGATCTCCACGTGACATTACGTCTGCGCGACTGGTCGCACCGACGACAGACGTTGAGCAGCAAGGCGCAATACACGCGCAGTTTAATGGAAACTGGTCTTTTGCTTCAGTGTCTTCCCCATCGCATCACATCGCAGCGACCAAATGTAATCCCATTCATGCGCGGATATTTCGCGATCCGTCCGAGCCGCCCGGCGCGCGGTGCTAACTCTCCGGGGGATGGCTTCTGCAGACCACCCACGCGAATTTCCTGGTACCGCTTTCAAGTTTCATATCGATGGGTTTAATGGCTCCATCGCTTTCAAACGAGCGATTCTTGTGATGAGGAAAGAGAAAAGGATATTGTAGTTTTTATGTATGGGCATTGGTCAGATAGTATCATTAACTTTACATTTTTCTAGTTGGCAGCATGTATAGAACATTTTTGCCCACACTGCCGGCATATTACATCGTGTTCTCGCAACTTTATAAAACTTTTATTTTGGTTTCAATGAATCAAAACGCTCCAAACCGCCCAGCACCCATTATCCCACACGACTCCACCTATCTAACTGTACCCCCTACCCCTATCCTAACCCCCGGAACCCGCATATCTCCCGGGCACATAACTATCCCACGGCACCCCACCTATTCCTTGGGAACCATACTAAGCCATGGTACCCCTCTATCCTTCGGGACTCACTTATCCCACTCAGCCCACACTATTACAAGAACTCCCTTATCCCTCGAAACCTCCTCATCACTCGATACCTCCTGATCTTACTGGACCCCACGCATCCTTCAAGATACTAACTATCTGAAAGGAGCGTTCATATTCCACAGAACTCAACTTATCTCACGAGACACACTCTGCAGCCCTGATGAAGAAACTATTCAACTGAATGTGGAACAAACGCGGGATATTCATTGCAACGTGTTTACATCTGTACCTTTTAACGTATGATAGAATTTAAAAAGAACATCGCATGTCTTATTCATTGAAACAAAAAATTGTTTATTTCAATTGTGTATTTGAAAAACTGTAGATATGCTAGATATTAATGCAAAAAGTAGCCCATAATCCTTACTTAAAAATACATATGTGCATATGTGCTGTTGAGTCAAGAATCAGTATCCAAGAACTTCGAATTTCCTGATCATGAAACTTTAAACCTACTTTCTACCCACAATTAAAAAATAATAAAATGATAAAATTAGTAAGTCATAATTAAATTATAATTATTTGTTAATTTTTTTTAATAAGAAATATATCATTAATACAAAAGTATGTATTCAATTTGATCATTCAAATCTTTGTATAAGTAAACAATAACATTATAAGAGTGTAAATACTTTTATCAGATTATTATTAATTGCGTACTAAAACCATTTGATTTCGATTAACTGAATCCTTAAATGTATCTCAAGGGTAACGACAAATTCAAATACCAAATAATATTCAATTATGTTGCATTGTATATTATAATAATGTTTAATTAAAAAAATCTCAATTAAATAAATAGCAGTACAAAATAACAATTACAAAATTTCCTTTTTGCATTTTCTCAAAATTTGAAAATGAAAAGCTTAGGAAATATTTTTAAAAATAACAATTTTTCTAATATCACAAAATTGTTGCAAACAATGATCTCTAAAAAGTGAGTAATGTGTATAGTTAATTATGCATAAAAAAATGTGGATGTGCTTTTTTACAATGACCGATGTCCTCATGAAAAAACATCTGTGCGAACGTGTTTCTTTATAAGGATCTGAGGACTCAGACTGACCTAAATCCTGGAAATCGTGTAATTATGCTAGACTTTTGTGCACGTGTGCTGTGTCGTCATCAGGAATTCTACAAGCTCGCTTCAGATATGCTAATAAAGAACTTATTATCTTGAGCTTTAATTACATTTTTTTATAATGAGCAGTAGAATGGTCAAATTCGTTTTTTTCATATAAAGAATACCAGGATATAAAAACTCACTTTCGATCAAAAAGGGATTTGTATAGTTTCTTCATTAGTGCGGCAGTACTACCCCTTCATCCGACAAGACCCGACCTATCCCACGGGACCCCAGTCAACCCAGGGCACCCCAGCCATCTCGCTGCGGTCTACACTTCTATAAACTCTACACTCTCTACTGACTGCTCTAGAGTCAACAGTCTACAGTTCTACACCTATACCTCAATACTCCACTTGGGACTACTAATAGTCCTACTAGTAGCATTAATATTACTCCTTGGGACCCCTCTCCTCTTCCTGTAGACCCATACTACCTCTCGGGACCTCAGCTATTTCTAACGGAGCCCTACCTATCCCTCGTAACACCAGCAATCCGTGGGGATTGAAGTGAATCAAAATTACTTAAATGTTATTTTAAGCGATATAATAACTAAAAGTTATATAGTGGGACGATGGTCGTGGGGGCTAAAGCGCAGGCTTTAGACCCACTCTGTCGGCTTGCAAGTTCGATTCCCGCCTCGCACTCTGGAAGAGCCTCGGTGGCCCTTGCGGTGAACACTAGCCTAGCAAGAGAGTTGTTCATCTCCGAAGAGTCGTGGGACCGGTACCTATAGAGAAAAAGGTTCTCTAAGTACTTAAGGCTGTTGCTCTTGGTGGTTTGGAACCCACCTTAAACTGTAGGTCCCCC
>JAAAKG020094873.1:0-16151 GCA_010014905.2 Druon quercuslanigerum
TGAACGTCGTGACATCTAGCAGGATGAAGGGAATACTACATTCTGTAATCTCGAGAAAGAGGCGATTGAAATATAATAAAATATTTAAATTTTCAGTTAGTAAAATAGATTTCTAACCAAAAAATAAACCGATTTAAAAAAAAATAGTTAAATTTTTCAATCAAGAAATTAATTTTTAACCAAAAATATTAAGTTTTAACTAATGGGAGTACTCTTATACCAAAAAAATACGGATTATTAAACAAAAGTTGAATTTTTATCTAAAAGATATTAATAAAAATAGATTAGTCGGTTTTTTTCAATAACTGCTACTTCATATTTTTATAAAAATTAGAATAAAAACTTTTATTATACAAATTTATGTTACTCAATTAAACAAAATTAAAGTTCCAACTGAATGTAATTCAATATTGTAAACAAAATTATTCAGCTGATAATAAATTAATGACTTAATAAAGTTAAAAGCTTTAAACAATTATTATTATCAATTTAAAAAATTATGTAACCAAATAGTGGAATTTTCAACCCAAAAGATGAATTTTCTATCAACAAAAAAATTTTTTTATTAAATAATTTTTTTGAGCCAAAGAAATAAATTCTTAACAAAAAAAATTTATTTTAAATTTAATTTATATTTAAATTTAAAATAAGTTAAAAATTAAATTCTTAAAAAAAATATAATATTTAAATTTTCCAAAAAAAAGGTAATTTTGAAATGAAAAAGATTACATTTTTATAAAAAAAGGTACATTTTCAACAAGAAATAGAATAGTTCAGCATTTTCAACTAAAATGATGAATATTCAACTAAAAAAAATTAATTTTAAACTAAAAAGATCCATTTCACGAATAATAAAATAGTTAAATTTTTCAATAAAGAAATGAATTTTTAAACAAAAATATGAAGTTTTAACTAATGGCAGTATTCTTATACAAAAAAAATACGGATTTTTAAAAAATAGTTGAATTTTTATCTAAAAAAGAGAAATTAGAATTTTCCCTTAAAAAATTAAAAACTATGAATTTAAAATTCATCATTCTTATTTTTTTCTCAAAAATATCCCGTTTTAATTCAGAATTAGAATTCTCTAAAAAAATTCCCTGTTCCAGCTCGGAGTTTATTTAAAATTTTTAATTCCCTGTTCCACCTATTTGGTTTAATATTTATTTTCTGAAGTTTAAAATTCTAATGTTTGATTTGAAACTCTTTAAAAAATCAAATAATTGGTTGAAAATTCATGTATTATTTTAAAATTTGTTTTAATTTTTGTTCAAAATAATTTTTTTAACTGATAACTTAACTATACAATTTAGAATTTAAAATTGATCTTTTCTAATTGAAAGTTGATCTTTTTATTAAAAATTCATATATTTTTTTGCAAATTTCACTTTTTTATTAGAAAATTAATCTTTTTGGTTAAAAAATTAATTATTTAATTGAAAAATCATATTATTTGTAGAAAATTTATATTTGATCAAAAATTCATGTATTTTGTTAAAAGTTCGTTTCGTGATCGGTTGAAAATAATTTGACTATTTAATTTACGGTTTAAAATTGATCTTTTACAGTTAAATTTGTTATATTTCGTTAAAAATTCATCTATTTTGATATGTCTTATTTAGAATTAATTTTCTTAACGGAAACTATATCTATTTCATTTTTGTACAAAAATTGATCTTTTTTATTTGAAAATTAATTATTTTGTATGAAAATTTAATTATTTGTTTGAAAATTCAAGTATTTTGTGAAAAATTCGTTTTATTTTTGATTGAAAATAAATTTTTTTAACTGATAATTTAACTATTCAATTTATGGTTCAAAATTTATCTTTTGTAACTAAAATTTGAACTTTTTTCTTAAAATTTCATGTATTTTATGAAAAATTCCACTTATTAAATAGAAAATTAATCTTCCTGGTTGAAAAATTATTTCGTTAATAATTCTTATAATTTGTTAAAAATTCGACTTTTCAACAAAACTTATGTTTGGTCAAAAATTCCTGTATTTTTTTAAAAATTCGTTTTTTTTGTATAAAATATAATAAATTTTTTAAACGAAGAATTTAAATATTCAATTCATGGTTTATAATTTATATTGTCAGTAAAAATTTTAAATATTTGATTTAAAATTCATCTTTTCTAGTTGAAAGTTGAACTTTTTGGTTAAATATTCATTTGGTTTCTTTTTTGATTGAAATTTTCTTTCGTTAACTGTCTTTTCTCTTCATAGTTTAAATAACAAAAAAATCATAATCACTGTAATTATTAATAAAAAATATAAAGCAAATTCATCTGCTGGGTTGCAAATCCCACTCTTTGGTGAAAAATTCCTTTTATTCATAGAAAATTCGTTTCTCTTTAGTTAAAAATTAAATAATTTTCCTGAAAACTCGTTTTTCCTTTTTTTTACATTTACTTTTTTGACGGTAAATTGAACTGTTCTAGTTTTGGTTTGTAAATTTATCATTATTAGTTGAACATTTATATATTTTATTGAAACTGTATCTTTTTTGGTAGAAAAGTGACTTATTTTGTTGATTACTTAAAAAAATTGATTGTTTTAAGTAAAAATTTAATTCTTGTATTTTCGGTTAAAAATTGCTTTTTTTAAAAAAAAATTTTTGTAAACCTTTTTTTGTTTTCGAATATTTCTTTTTCTGACCTTTTATTTATTCTATTTTTTGTTCAAAATTAATTTTTCTTTTAATTGAAAATTCATGTATTAAGTTTTAAAAAAAAATGTAGTCGAAAATTCATAATTTTAATTGAAAATTCATTATTTTTTGTGGAAAATTTACTTTAAAAAAGTGTATTTAAATTTTAGTAGAAAATTTATCTTTCAGCTTTAAAATTAAATTATTTTGTTGAGAATTAAATTTTTTTATTGAAAATTGTTTTTTTGACTAAAAATTTATGTTTTTCTATTTTTGGTTAAAAAATTATTCTTAATATATAAAAAATCGGTCGAAAACTAGTTTTTTTTGTTGAACATTTCATTTACATATTTTTTTGAAACTCCATCTTTTTTGGTAGAAAATGCATCTTTTAGGTTTAAAATTGATTTATTTCGTTGAGAATTCAATTTTTTGTTTGAAAATTGATTGTTTTAACTAAAAATTTAATTTTTCTATTTTTAGAAATATGTCAGGGAAAACCTGAAAAAGTTCAGGAATTTTCGATAAACTAAGTTGAAGTTTATTCTATTATTATGGTTAAAATCGCAAATATTTAGTTAAAAATTAATCTGTTTTGGTTAAGTAATCAAACGATTTGTTTAAAAATTTATCTTTTTTGGCTGATTCAAACCATTTTTTGTATAAAATTTTAATTCTTGATGGTTGAAATATTAAATATCACGTTTCTCGTTAATAATTTATTTTCTTTGGTAAAAAATTCAACGACTTAGTTGGAAGTGGAACTACTTTATTCAAAATTAATTTATTTTTTTTGACGATTGATCATTCTAGTCAAAAAAAAAATTTTCAAGATTTAATTATTTAGTTAACATTGTGTTTTCTAGTTGAAAATTATTTTTTTAAACTGAAAATTTAACTCGTACATGCTTAGTTCAAAATTTAACTTCTTGAGGTGAAAATTAAAATATTCAGTTTAAAATTCCTGTATTTTATTGATCAGATATTTGGTTAAAATTTTGTTTTCTTTTTTTAAACTAATTTTTTCATGCTGAAAATGTAACTGTTCGATTTTTTTGTCGAAAAATTTTTTTTTTTCGATAGAAATGTAATCTTCTTGGTCGAAAAATATACTAATTTGTTGGAAATTGACTTGAATCCTCTATCAAATAGTTAAATTTTTAATTTTATCGAAGAAAGATTAAAGTTCTACTAAAAACAATGAATTTTTAATAAAAAACGGCACATTTTTTAAAAGCTTAACTTGCAACTAGAAAATATTTACTCGTTTCTCAACACAAAAATTTAAATTTTAAACAAAAAGTAAATTTACGATGAAATAGTTCAATTTTCAAAAAAAAAAACAGTGGAATTCTCGACTACAAATTATGTCTTTTTAACAAAACAGTTTAATGGTCAACCAAAAATTTGCATTTTTATTTAATAAAGACAAAATGTCTCCTAAAATAGCTGAATTTTTAATTTAAAAAAATATATATAAAAAAAGTGGTGAATTTTCACCCAGAAAATATTTCATGCTCTTTTTTCAATACCAAAATATTAAATTTAAAGAAAACATTCTGACTTTTTTAAACGAATTAATTTAAACAAAAAGTATGACTTTTTAATACAATTGTTGAATTTTCTACAAAATAGTTGCATTTTTACCAAGAAAGATGTGATTTCTGTTGAAGCTGGTGAATTTTAAAATCAAAAAGACAAATTTTCAAAAAAAAGGTTGAATTTTTAACTGAAGAATTGAATTCTTATTAAAAAAAAATGAAATTTCTCCTAAACCAGATAAATTAAAATCATTTTTTAATCCCAAAATAAAAATTGTAAACAAGAAGTTAATTTTCTGCTGAATAGTCTATTTTTCAGCCAAAAAGTACGACTTTTAAACAATATTATTAACTTTTTAACCAAACAGTTGCATTTTTGTCCAAGTAAAATAAAAATTCTAATAAGACAGGTGAATTTTTAAATCAAAAAGACGAATTTTCAGAAAAAATAGTTTTCATCCAAAAAAGATTTCAGTTGACTTTTCAGAAAAAAATATGAAACTTAAACAAAACTTTAAAGTTCTACAGAAATATATTAATTTTTACCCTAAAAAGTCGAATTTTTGACAATACAGTTAAATTTGTAACCGAAAGGGATTTCTTTCGAAGAATATTGGTAAATTTTCAACCAAATAATAAAATTTATAACTAAAATGTTACGTAATTTATTCCAGTTACATTATTTTTTTAATTGATCAAAATAATTTTGTAATGCTTTTAATTTTATTGAGTCGTTAATTAATTATCAGCTGAATAATTTTGTTTACAATTTTAAATTACATACAGATTGAACTTTAACTTTGTTTAATTTAGTAATATGAATTTGTATAATAAAAATTCATTTATTTCTGAAATACCTTTTTTTCAATTATTTAATTTTTGTAAGTTTTTGTGGTATTGTGGAATGAGTATCTGAATTTAATTTTCACAAATATATTTTAAGTTTTATAAAATTATTTGAAAATGTTATTATTAATTCCAGTTTTGATAAAAATATAAAGTAGAAATTATTTTAATGCATCAATGAAGTTATTTGTTTGTTGAATTTTGTGTTGTAAACTGATTAATTAATTACCAACTGATTCATTTTTTTCACAATATCAAACTTCACTAAAATCTAAAATGATATAAAAAAATTAAAATCTTTAATATTATTTAAAGTAATAGTAAATTCTACGTTTCATAAATCTTTTGAAAACATTCTTTCAGATTTTAATAAAGCGAAACTTTGACTGGAAAAAAATTTTAGCAAATAAATAGTTATTCGAAAATTGGATAAATGATAAAAATGAATACAAAAGTAAGCGTGCGCTGGTCTCTTAATGGCCACGAAAAATGAAAAGTTTGAAAAAAGTCAGGGAATTTTGAAAATTCAATTTTGCGGCCCTCTTTTTATGATGAATTGTATAATTTGTATTTCTTTTTTGTGCGTATAATTTTATGTCATCAAGAAAGTTCTAGAAACTTAGCACGGACACGAACCACTTGAGTTGCCAAAGGGTCTCGATGTCGGTAAAAAATAGAAATCGAATTAGAGAGCCTTCTATTTTTTCAGGAACGTACAGTTGAGGACTATTTCCTGCCAAGGATGATTTCTCAAATTACGGGTCAAAGTGTTGTGCCTTTTGGCGATGCTGTCATTTCAACAAGAGACACTTGCATAGGTTTCGAAATTTGCGAGGAACTTTGGAATCCTTCCAGTAATCACATCCCGATGGCACTGGACGGTGTAGAAATTATTGCAAACGGTAATAACGAAACAAAATTAGTTTTTTGATTCCGAATTTTGAGAGAAACCAGCCCTCTGGTTTTTTAAAACCAAAAATGATTAAGTAATTGTATTTTCTATCTTTATTAATAACTATTACATTATTTAAATTTCGCGGGTAAATGTATCGCTTCAAATTGGAAAGAGCGCCTTAATTAAATGGTAAAAGAAGTCAAGGAAATGGAAAACATTTTTCGCATTAAACAGAGGTTTTATTTAATGTTGCTATAAAAAAATTTGAATTTCTAAATTCTTCTAGGTATAAAAAAAAACTTTACACCTACAAGATTAATAATATTAATGCAAAAAAAACTTTTGTTAAATTTAAATACATTTTTAACACTTTCAAGTTGAACTTTTAAATAAAAAAGATAAATTTGGAACCTAGAAAATGAATTTTTAAACTAAAGTGATGAATCTTTTAACAAAAATATGAATTTTTAACCAAATCGTTAGTCAATTTTTCATATTAGAAAATTATTTTTCTACCAAAAAAGGAAAAATAAATGTTCAGCCAAAAATAAACTGATTTTCAAAAAAAAGAATTTAATTTTTAGTTAAAAAAATCTTTTTTCAATACAAAAATGTATTCTCAACAAAATAATACAATTTTAAACCCAGGAGATGAATTTTCCACCTAAAAAAGATTAAATTTCAATAAAGTATATAAGTTTTCAGCTAAAAAAAAATAGAAAGGAAAACTAGAATAGTTTAATTTGCAGTTAGGGGAGTAAATTTTAAACAAATGAAAAAAGACTTCAGCAAAATTCAGTTTTTTAAAACTAAAAATAGAAGGTTTCAAGCAAAAATGAAATAGTTATGTCTTCAGTTCAAAAAAAAGTTTTAATTAAAAAGAAGCGAACTTTCAAGCAAAGGAAATTAATTCTCAACAAAAAATAGAATAGTTAAATTTTCTAAAAAAACAGAACATTTTTAACGAAAAACGTTACAATTCTATCAAAAAGCTCAATTTTCTACAAAAAATTGAATTTTCGACTAAAATAATAAATCTTGGAATAACAACATAATAAAATTTTTAACCAAATACGTGAATTTTCAACGAACAAGATAAATTTTCCACCAAAAATAAAGTAAAACATTTTTTGATGATCAGCTGTGAATATAAATTAATTAATGACTTTTTAAAATAAAGTGAACTTGTAATATTTGAAAAATAAATAATTAATTCTACAAAACGATTTCAAGATTTTATCGTTAAAAATTAACCTGTCACAATTGGAAAGTCTTAAAAAAATGTAAACGCCGTTTTGAAACTTTGTATACCTTTTTAATTTTAAAATAATTTTTAAATAATATATTTATAATCAAAGGCTTTTATTAATTTTTAGTTTAAAATATTATATTTTTTAAGCACGCAATTCGAAATTTTTCAATTAAGAAAAAGAACAATTACTTAAAATTTAACTGTTTTGGTGAAAAATATAAGCATTTTGTTGCGAAATCTTTTTTTTTGTAGAAAATTATTTTATTTATTCTATTTTTAATTGTCAATTGCTCTTTTTGGGTAAGCAACAATGTTGTGAAAAAGTTATTTTGCGGGCTGAAATTTCAACTTTTTTATTCGAAAATCCTCTTTCTGGGTTTCAAATTTGACTACTTTGGTAAAAAATTCAACTATTCTTTTTGAAAAATTCTTGTTTTTCATTGTAAATTCATTTAAGTGCTTTAAAATTAATCTCCTGGGTAGAAAATTCAACAATTTTGGGAGAAAGAAATTCTTCTAGTGGAAAATTCAACTGTTTTTTTTTTTAATTCGTTTTTTCGGTAGAAAATTAATCTTCTCTTTTGAAAAATTTATGTTCTGGATGAAACTTTAATTATGTGGTTTAAAATTAATTTACTTGGTAGAAATGTCAAAAGTTTTGGGAAAAAGTTTTTTTTCTGGTTGAAAATTTAACTATTTAATTGACAATTAACGTCTTTTTCCTAATATCCTGTTTTTTTTTTTGTTGAAAATTTGTCTTTTTCGGTAGAAAAACAATATTCTTTTTTGAAAATTGATGTTTTTCGTTGAAAACGTAACCATTTTTTTAATCATTCTTTTAGCCAAAAATTTAACTTTTTTGTTAAGATTTTATTTATTATTTTATTAAAAATTAATCTACTTGTTAAAAAATTCAACAATTTTTTGAAAAAGTCATTCTTCTAGTTGAAAATTCTACTGTTTTGTTAATAATTTATTTTTCTGGATTGAAAATTCAACTATTTTGATATAAAATTCAACTATTTAGTTGAGAATTAGCTTCTTTTTTTAATTCATTTATTTTGTTGCAAATTTGTCTTGTTCGGTAGAAAAAAATCTTCTGTTTTGAAAATTGTTGTTTTTTCTTGAAAATTTAATTATTTCGTTTTAAATTAATCTACTTGGTAGAAAATTTCACAATTTTGTGAAAGTTATTCTTCTGGTTTTATAATTCAACTAACTGTTTTGTTAAAAATTCAACTTCTTTTGTTCGGTAGAAAAATAATATTCTGTTTTGAAAACTGATGTTTTTTGGTTGAAAAATCAACAATTTTGTGAAAAGGTTGTACATTTAGTTGAAAATTTAATTGCTTTCTTTTTAAATTCGTTGTTTCGGTAGAAAATTAATCTTCTTCTTTTAAAAAGGAAATTTTTATTCTTAAAAATTCAATTGAGTGTTTTCTGCTTGAAAATTCAACTTTTTATTAAAAGTTCCTCTTTCTCGGTTTAAAATTCGACTATTTTTGTAGAAAATTCAACTACTTAGTTGACAATTAAGGCTTTTTCTAATATCGTGTATTTTGTTGAAAATTTGTCTTTTTCGGTAGAAAAATAATATTCTTTTTTGAAAATTGATGTTTTTCGTTGAAAATGTAACCATTTTTTTAATCATTCTTTTAGCCGAAAATTTAACTTTTTTGTTAAGATTTTATTTATTATTTTATTAAAAATTAATCTACTTGTTAAAAAATTCAACAATTTTTTGAAAAAGTCATTCTTCTAGTTGAAAATTCTACTGTTTTGTTAATAATTTATTTTTCTGGATTGAAAATTCAACTATTTTGATATAAAATTCAACTATTTAGTTGAGAATTAGCTTCTTTTTTTAATTCATTTATTTTGTTGCAAATTTGTCTTGTTCGGTAGAAAAAAATCTTCTGTTTTGAAAATTGTTGTTTTTTCTTGAAAATTTAATTATTTCGTTTTAAATTAATCTACTTGTTAGAAAATTGAACAGTTTTTTCAAAAAGTCATTCTTCTAGGTGAAAATTCTACTGTTTTGTTAATAATTCATTTTTCTGGATTGGAAATTTAACTGCTCTGGTATAAAATTCAATTATTTAGTGGACAATTTGCTTATTTTTTTAATTAATTTATTGTTTGGCAAATTTGTCTTCTTCGGTAGAATACTGATCTTCTCTTTTGAAAATTATAGTTTTTCCTTGAAATTTTAATTATTTCGTTTTAAATTAACAATTTTGTGAAAGTTTTTTTTCTGGTTTTATAATTCAACTGTTTCGTAAAAAATTCAACTACTTAAACAAGTTAAAAAATAAAAAGTTCAACTATTTAGTTAACTATTAACGATTTATCTAAATTTTTGTATTTCTTTGAAAATTGATCTTTTTCGGTAGAAAAATAATATTCTCTTTTGAAAATTGATGTTTTTTTGGTTGCAAATTCAACAGTTTTGTGAAAAGGTCATTCTTCTAATCGAAAATTCAATTACTTTCTTTTTAAATCCGTCTTTTCGATAAAAAATTAATCTTCTTTTTTTAAAATGCATCTCTTTGGTTGAAAATTCAATTGAGTGCTTCAAAATTAAACCACTTGGCCGAAAATTTAACAGTTTTGTGGAAAAGTTATTTTTCTGCTTGAAAATTCAACTTTTTTATTACAAATTCCTCTTTCTCGGTTTAAATTTTGACTATTTTGGTTGAAAATTCAATTATTTAGTTGACAATTAAGATTTTTTCTAATATCGTGAATTTTGTTGAAAATTTGTCTTTTTCGGTATATAAATAATATCCCTTTTTGAAAATTGATGTTTTTGTTTGAAAATGTAACCATTTTTTTTAAATCATTCTTTTAGCTGGAAATTTAACTTTTTTGTTAAGTTTCAGTTTTTTGGTCGGTAATTAATCTTTTCTTTAGAAAATTTATGTTTTTGGTTAAAAAATTCATTTATCTTGTTGAAAAATAATCTACTTGTTAGAAGGTTGAACAATTTTTGGTCATTTTCTGTTTGAAAATTCAACTTTTTAAAATTAAAAATTCCTCTTTCTGGATTTAAAATTCGACTAGTTTGGCAGAAAAATTAACTGTTTAATTGACAATTAATATATTTTTTCTAATATCGTCTATTTTGTTGAAAATTTGTCTTTTTCAGTAGAAAAATAATATTCTCTTTTGAAAATTGATCTTTTTTGGTTAAAAATTCAACTATTTAAATCACAAATAAGGTCTTTTTTCTAATATCGTGAATTTTGTTGAAAATTTGTCTTTTTCGGTAGAAAAATAATAATATTCTCTTTTAAAATTTTATGTTTTTTGGTTGAAAATTAAACAATTTTTTGAAAATGTAATTCTTCTAGTTAAAAATTCAATTGCTTTCTTTATAAATCTGTCTTTTCAATAAAAAATTAATCTTCTTTTTTAAAATGCATCTCTTTGGTTGAAAATTCAATTGAGTGCTTTAAAATTAAACCACTTGGCCGAAAATTTAACAGTTTTGTGGAACAGTTATTTTTCTGCTTGAAAATTCAAATTTTTTTCATTAAAAATTTCTCTTTCTCGGTTTAAAATTCGACTGTTTTAATACAAAATTAAACTATTTAATTGACAATTAACATATTTTTTCTAATATCGTGTATTTTTTTTTGAAAATTTGTTTTTTTTCGGTAGAAAAATAATATTCTCTTTTGAAAATTGATGTTTTTTGGTTGCAAATTCAACAGTTTTGTGAAAATGTAATATTTTTCTAATTGAAAATTCAATTACTTTCTTTTTAAATTTCTCATTTTGGATAGCAAACAAATCTTCTCTGTAGAAAATTGATATTTTTTCTTGAAAAATTAACAAGTTTGTGAAAAATTCATTCTTTTCGTTAAAAATTCAACCGTTATAATGGAAATTTGTCTTTTTTTATTAAAAATTCATTGACTTTGGCTGAAAATTAAATTATTTCGTTAATATTTACTGTTTCTGGTTGAAAAATTGTCTATAGATTGATAGCAAACTAATATTTTTTTAATTTGAGGTTTTTTCGTTTAAAAATCAACAATTTTGTGAAAGTTTTTTTTACAGTTGGAAATTCAACTATTTTGTGAAAACTTAACATCTTTGGTATAAAATTTAACTATGTAGTTGATATTTACCGTTTTTTGTTGAATATTCGTCTTTTTCGGTAGAAAATTAATCTTTTCATTAAAAAATACTCAAGATTCTAAACTTCAGAAAACTTATAATGAATTTTCAACAGTCAAAAATTCAATTGTTTAAAATTGAAGAAAATTGACGACTCCAGAAAATTAAAAATTAAATTTTTAACTGGTTTAAAAATTATAAAATTAAAAATTGAATTTCTAATTGTTTGAAATTAAATACAATTGGATTATTACAATTGGAAATTTAATTTGAACAGTTTAAAATTCTACTGTTGAAAATTGAATTTGCAACTGTTTGGAAATTCAATTATGAATTTTCTTAAATTTTCAACAGTTGAATTTTGAATGGCTTAAAATAAAAGAAAATTGATTATTGTATTTTAAACGGTTCAATCTTGACGAAAATTCAATTTTCCTGAAAGTCGAAGAAAATTCAATTTTTAACCGTAGAATGCTAAAGAAAATTCATTCAAATTAAAATTTTAATATTTTGTTTTTTGAATTTCAAACTGTTAAAAATGGAACAAAATTGTTTACTGGATTTTCAACCGTTCCTAATTCAATCTTGTTCAATTCACAACTGAAAATTAAATTTTTAATTTCTTTACATTTTAAACAGTTGAAAAATATAACTTTTGAGTTTCTTGATTTTTTTATTTTCTTCAATTTTTTGTTATAGCAATTTACTTTTTAACAATTGAATTTTGATCCTTTGATAGTGCACTAACCATTTTTCCTAAATTTTCAGCAGTTGAAATTTCATTTTTAATTTTATGACTTTCCTACAATTTTACACAATTAACTGGACATTTTCGTTTAATTTAAAACACCTGAAATTTTATCTGTTGAGAATTCAATTTTCAATTTTTTTCAAAATTCAATTTTATTTTATTTTGAACAGTTGAAAAATCTATTTTTAATAATTGAATTTTCAAATCTCTTTTATTTCTCACCCCTTGCATTTGCCGAGAATGCAATCATCAATCTTCTTCAATTGTAAGCAGTTGAAAATTCATTGATCAATTTTCTTCAATTTTTAATTTTCTTACATTTTCAAAAATTGAATTATCAGTATTATTCAATGTAAAACAATGAATTTTTTATCTGTGGATAATTCAGTTCTAACTGTTCTTCAATTTTCAATTTTATTAAAGTTTTAAAAGTTGAAAATTTAATTATTAACAATTAAACTTCCAGTTTTCATCACTTTCAAATAATTCAATTTTCAACTGCTGAAAGTCGATTATCAATTTTTTTGCAGTTAACAAAATTTATTTGCAGCGAAAAAGAATTTTCAAATAAAAAGATTGATTTTCTAACAAAAACTTCCAATGATATGCATAAATTTTCAAAAAAGAAGTTGAATTTTGAACTGTGAAATTGAATTTTCAACCTGACAGGGTACAGGGTTGCCACAAAACTTTATTTTTAAAATTATCTGACTAATTTTTTCATTTTAACTGACCAAAATAGAAAAAATGAATTTTTTCCGATTCCTAACAATTCATTTTTTCAATTTGTTGACAATTTAAAGTTTCTTCAAGTTTTAACCATTTAAAATTCAATTATCAATTATTTAAAATTTTAATTCATTAAAAATGCATCTTTTGAAAATTTATGGATATCGTTACTTTGATTTTAAACAGTTAACAATTCAATTTTCTTACTTTTAAACTGAAAATCTCAATTTTAGTTTTCTTTAATCTTTATAAATTGAATTTCAAATTATTAAAAATGGAAGAAAATGGAATTTTAAACTATTTATAATGAAAAAAATTGATAATTGAATTTTTAACATTTGTAATCCGGTTTTATTCAATTGTCAAAAATATAATTTTCAACAACTCAAAATTCTACTTTTAATTTCCTTAAATTTTAAACCATAAAAATTAAATTTTTAATTTTCTGAATTGCAAATTTTCTTCAATTTTCAACAATTGAATTTGTGACTGTTGAAAATTAAAGAAAATTAAAAATTGAATTTTAAACTATTAATAATATATTCACCTAAATATAATCATTTCAAACATGAAATTTCAATTTTCTATAATTTATAATTAACATTTCATAATTCAATTTTTTCAATTTTCAAAAAATTGGATTTTTTCAAGTTTCAGCCCGTTTAAAATTTGATTCTCGATTCTCTTCAATTTTAATCAGTTAAAAATTCGCATGTTAAAAATTAAAGAAAATTGATTATTGGATCTCGAAAAGTTAAAAATTCAATTTTAAACTGTTGAGAATGGGGAAAAATTGGTAATTTAATTTGCAACTTTTAATAAGCCAATTTTATTAAATTTGAAACAATTGAAAATTCAATTTTTTATTTTTAAAAATTATAAACCTTGAAAAGTTAAATTTTTAATTTTCTTAAATGGTCAACTTTCTTCAATTTTAAACAATTGAATTGTTGATTGTTGAAAATTGAAGAAAATTTAATTCTAAAATGTTAATAATTCAATTTTTTTCAGCTTTCTACAGCTGAAAATTGAATTTCCTTCGATTTTCAGAAAAATTGAATTTTCTTAGTTTTAATACCTTTCAAATTAAATTCTCTCTTTTCTGAAATTTTAATCCTTTAAAAAGGTAACTAACTAATAATCTCTCTTTAAAAATAAGGGTTTTCGTTGAAAATTTAACAGTTTTGTGAAAAAGTCTTTCTTAATTTTGGAAATTCAACTATTTTTGTAAAAATGCAACGACCTATGTAGAATGCTAAAGAAAATTAATTCAGCAGTTTAAAATTGGAAAAATAATTTTCAACTGTAGAAAATTGAAGAAAATTGATAGTAGAATGTTTAACAGATGGATATTCTTTTGTTGAAAATTGAATAAAATCGAATTATTATCAGTTTAAAATTCATTTTTTTAATATCTTTAATTTTCAACAGTCAAAAATTAAATTATTTAAAATTGAAAAAAATGGCAATTTAAGAAAATTAAAAATTAAATTTTCAATTGTTTAAAATTAAATAAAATTGGATTATTAACCATTGCAAATTCAATTACCAACTTTCTTACTTTTTCAACAGCTTACAATTTTATTATTAAAAAATTGAATGTTTAACTGTTCAATTCTCAATTTTCTTAAATTTTAATCGGTTGAAAATTCAACTATTAAAATTTTTTAAAAATTGATGCTAGGATTTCCAGCAGTTAAACATTCAATTTTCAATAATAAAATTGTAAGCTGTTGAATAAGTAAGAAAGTCGGCAATTTAATTTGCAACTGTTAATAATCCAATTAATTTTTATTTTAAACAATTGAAAAATTAATTTTGAATTTAAAAAAATTATAAAGTGTTAAAAATTTAATTTTAAATTTTCTGAAATTGTCAATTTTCTTCAATTTTAAACAACTGAATTGTTGATTGTCGTAAATTGAAGAAAATTTAATTCTAAAATGTTAATAATTCAATTATCTTCAGCTTTCTACAGTTAAAAATTGAATTTCCTTCGATTTTCAGAAAAATTTATTTTTCTTCAAGTTTTAACCCGTTTAAAATTCATTTCTCACTTTTCTTAAATTTTAATCCTTTAAAAATATAACTTACTAATAATCTCTCTTTAAAAATGAGGTTTTTCGTTGAAAATTCAATAATTTTGTGAAAAAGTCTTTCTTACATTTGGAAATTCAACTATTTTTGTGGAAATTCAAGGAAAATTGAACCTCTATTTCGATTTAATATTTTTTTTCAGGAAGTGGATCATATTTTGAACTTCGAAAAGCGTACGTTACAGTCGACCTCGTGAAATCTGCGACTTTTAAATCTGGAGGCTGTTACATGTTCAGTAATTTGCGGGGTTGTGACGGTGGTCGACTTTATTTTAATGGAGGATCGAGTATAACCGTGAACGGGCAACTTATCAATCGGGGAAAGCAGTTTGCTTTGGAAGAAGTCGAAGTTACTGTTGCGACAATTGACTTGGAAGATATAAGGTATTTTTTAAAGAAATTAAAAACATAAGTTTAATTAAAAACAATCTTTTTACAGTCCTAAAGTGTTTGCTTTACTCATATTTATTTATTTATTTATTTATTTATTTCTTAGGAATGGTTTTGAATTTTACATTTTTAAACTTATGCGCTTCTCAAGTAATTTTATTTTTTCGTTATGTAATGTTGGGAAATTAAATTTTCAGGTGTTAAAAATGGAAGAAAATTGATCCATTTTTAAATCCTTTTAAATTGGTATTAATTGGTAATATTTTATAGTTTTTAGTTGATAATTCAAATATTTGTTTGAAGAGGAATTGAAGAAAATTTACAATTCAAGAAAATTAAATTTTTAACTGCTTAAAATTTAAGCTCATTAATAATTTAATTTTAAATTGTTGAAAATTATATTTTTGACATTTGAATAAAATTCGATTTTTAAATGTTAAAAATTTAATTATAAATTTAAGAAAATTGAAATTTCAAGTATGAATTGCAGGAAAATTGAAGAAAATTGATCATAGATTTTTCAATTGTTGGATATTCTATTGTTGAAAATTAAATAAAATTGATTATATTATAAATAGTTTAAAATTGAATTTTTAATTTTCTTTAATTTTCAACAGTCGAAAATTGAAGAAAATTCACAATGAAGAAAATTAAAAATTAAGTAAATTAAAAATAGAATTTTGAGTTGTTGAAAATTATATTCTATACAATTGAATAAAATGGCATTACAAATGTTGAAAATTCAATTATCAATTTTTGTCATTATAATTAGTTTTAATTTCTATTTTCAACCATTTTTTGCGAAATATTTTTTTCCTAGTTCAATTGGCAATAATAGATGTTTTTTAGTTGATAATTTAAATATTTCTTAAA
>JAAAKG020094884.1:0-16150 GCA_010014905.2 Druon quercuslanigerum
TATACCAAAGGCCAATCCAATCTGTCAATTCTTTCGAAAGTTATCGTGCTAACAAACAAAAAATTTACAGACACACACACACACAGACAGACAGACAGACAGACAGACCGACAGACACATTCGTAAAAACCTGTTTTTTGGGTTCAGGGGGTCTCAAAACGTGAACATTTGACAAAAACCAGGGGGGTCAAATTTTGCATAAATCTAATACCTTCTCTGATGAGAATGTAAAAAGATATTTGAGAACCTAAAGATATTTAAAAATAACTTTAATGTACCTAAAATGTTGCTAGCTACTTGAGCAGTATTCAATCACAATCTTTTCTGTTTTAATAATAACTTGTATAAACAAATATCAGGTTGCCCCATTAAAATTCACACCTATTCTTTTTGAAATATACGTTGGTGATATTCTTGAAATTATTGCTTCTAACAAAATAATTGATATTTTTACATTATCATCATTTATGATTCAGAAAGCATTAGAATTGTCTGAAATTTGACACCCTAGTTTCTTTATCGGATCTCCACGTTTTGAGACCCGTTGAATCTGAAAATCAAGCTTTTAGAATTGCGCCTGTCCGATTTTTTGTCTATCCGTCCGGCTGTCCGTCCGTAAATAGAAGAAACCTAGAAAAAATGGACGAGTTCCTTAACCAGCCATTTTGGATGATAATTCAAAAAATTTGAGCTTTTTCAAAATATTTAGGAGCCATAGAGTTATGACATTTATAAGATTTAAAAAATCAATCGAAAATTAATATTCAAAACTATGAAATAAACAATATGAAAAAGGCAAGAGAAAAAAACATTGTTTTTTCAGAAGCCCTACGAGAGGATCATAACAACTTTCTGCATTTTCTTAAAAAATCGAAAAGTCAAATTTCAAGTACACAAAAAATTGATAAATCATAAATTTCATTGTTTAGTGAAACTATGCAACAGTAAAAAAAATCTGGTTAAACCAACCAGGATTCTGGTTAATTCAACTGAATTTTAAATACGCCCTTACTGTACATTCCGGTTGAAATAATCAGAAGTTTCTGGTTGACAATTTTCTGGTTAATGTTATCAGGAATTCTGATAAAGTTAACCAGAATTTCTAGTAATGTTAACGAGAAATCTTTACCAGACAGTTTCCTGGCAGCTTAAGAGTACAACGTTCTAGTCAATATAACCAGATATTTTGGTAAACTTAACCAGATGTTCTGGTAAGCTCAACAAGATTTTAAAACAACCCTTAAAGTAAATTCAAACAATTTTCTGTACCGTGTTATTTAGAAATGTTGGTTTCTTTGTTTGAATGTTTAGGAGATATTAAAATAAACTTTAACATAATTTCAACTACTTTTCCTACTACAATATAGTTTTTAAGTGTATTGTGAACCAATTTTCAACACGAATTTTGTGATTTGAAAATATCCTGTGTTTTATTGGCTGTTAGATAATCTAAAAGAATATTTTCAGAACATTTGCATCTTCTTCAATTTTGAATTTTTTAAATATGTAGGGACTTTATTAAATAAAGTAGATTTATATGAATTATTATTTATCTATTTTATTTAAGCTAAAATCATTAGATTTAGTTTTTTGTGTATTGACACTAGTTAATGTTTTATAACCCTTCAGATTTAAAAAATTTGAATTTTAAACCAAAAAAATTGAATATTTGTAATATTAGAAGGGCTCCGAATTGAAAGCTCTTTATTAACAAGTATTTCCATTTAAAATAAAGTAAAATCTATAAAGACGAATTCACAATTCTTGATTTTGAAGCACTGTATAATTTTAAAAAGTATATCATATTTTGTGAATGTTTAAATTTCTAAAATTTCCATTCGAAAAATTTAAATTGTATGCTTAAAAACTAAAGTTGGCAAATTCAAACCTAAACAATAAAGAATCATTTTACTGGAAACCGTTTGTAAAAAAGGGGTTAAAGTTTTTTTTATCAAAAGGAAACTAAATACTTAAGAAGAGCTTGTTACATTTCTGCTACTAAATTCTGCACTAGAAATTTATTATTTATTTATAGTTAATTTTCAAATTGATTACAAAGTATGATGATTGTAGAAAAGGGATCTGAGCAATTTTTTAAATCTCCCTGGATATAAAAGTTTAAAATATAACTTGCGATAAAAATGAAACAAAATACACTTCACTAAAGAAAAGTATCAGCCAAATCGTAACTTGTATCTGATTGTCAAAAACGGATCGAAAAGGAAACAAATAGAAAATTTCGATTGAAGACACATGGAAAAGAGATTTAAACACGGTTAGAAATTTCCATATTATAATAATTTTGTTTAATTATTTTGAAATAATGAATCTTAATTCAGAAATAAATAGAGGAAAATTATTCAGCAATGAAGACGACGGAAAACTCTGCCTAATGTTCCCAAAACGATATAATATGCATCGTGGAAAAGCGATCTATAGAAATAGTTTAGTTAGATCTATTTTGCTCTGTAAGAAATTTTTCTTTTATGTGCAAAGCAAATAAAGCAAGTCTTTTTGTAAATGGTATATATACGAGCTTATTATCCTTAATTGAAGTAATGTATGTGATTATTGACTACATTTTTCCCCAATTCACTTTTTTTATATTTCTCGAAATCGATATTTTAGTAGTGAGGCCCCTTTTTGACAAACGGCTTCAAAAATAATAAAAAGAAATGACAATATATAATTTTTGTGTCGAATTCGTAAAGAATCGATTAATTTTATTTCATTAATTACTTATGATAAATGTTAAAGTTTCAAAAGACTATCGACATCCACTAAAGGCTCGTTCACTTCAACGTTCCACAATGCTGAGTTTCCATAATTTAAGTTTTCACTGCCTCAAAACTTCCTCCAACTTTTCATCCTTAATTTGTCAAGAGAATCCTGAGAGAAATTCTTCCTAGCAAAATAGTAGATGCATAAAATGTGTGCTAAAATACTATTGGTGGCCCTTTCAAAGAACTTCGAAACTACCCCATTAAAAACAATCAAAAACCTTACGACTCATAAAATTTTTAATCATTACTAAGCTACAATATGCACAGCAAAAGTTTTGTAATAAAAATGTATCCTTTATATAAACCTACTCATAACTTCCAAATTAGCTAAATTCATTCTAATTTATAACAATTCTCTAAATTTCCTACTATACATTGTTTCGAAAAATGAATTAGGTTCCAAAGTGAGACGCATATTAAATTTTGTTTTAATTATTAAAACATTGTACAGTTCCTGCTTGACAATGTTTTGAAACCAAATTTCGAACCATTTTAAACTAGATGCTAAAACTACATTCGGAATGAGCAGCATTCCTCTGTCTCGACAGAAAGTTTCATTACATTAACAGGATTTCCACTTCTAGTTACTGAAATCCTCTTAATGTAGGGGAAGCTTCTCTAGTGCTAAAGGAACTCTTTTTTTCGCTAACGGGATCAAAATTACCCATTAGTCTCTCTAGCGCTAAGCACGATTAAAAGTTTTCTTTGCAGATAACTTATCAAGCGTATCCAAAAAAGTAAAAATCTCTCGAGACCATGAAATTGGGATCCTTCATCAATGAAGCTAGAAACGGAAGTTTCGTGGTTACCACAAAAACAACTATGGAGCAAGGAAAATACTTTTATCGGACTCCAACACTCGCTGAACTTGCTTGAGAGATAAAAGACCTCCAGAACCCGACACCAAGTTTGACCATTTAACGAAGAACGTATATAGCATTCAGGCGGCGAAGAAGATACTTGGTATGGATCTAGGGGAACAGCCGCATCTTTGCATAGATTCAACTAAGTATATTCAAGTACGTGTGTACATTCAAGATATTCCAGAACTACTTGCTAAGTGCTACAGTCTAACTATTTATATCGAAGATGTTCCCGAACGTGATTCTTGCTTTCCAGCCCAACTTGTTTTCCTATTCAATTTATTTTCCAAGCAATCCATATTATTATCAGAGGATAACAGAAAATCCTAACTTTCTTTTCAAATAGATGGAGCTATTCATAAAAATTAAATAAAATTTTTTCTGAAAAAAGATCTCCCTCGCTCTGCTTACCTCTTTTGGTTGTTTTCTTTCTCTACTTTGTTTCAAGGGCCCCTTTTTGATTATATGTGTACAAAATCCTCCTCTCTGCTTTTCCTTTCTTATTCTCTATCTGTCGTGAAAAATTCCCTTGAATGTCTGCACAGGATGGGGTTCGGTTTCCCTGCTGATCCTAAGGAAATTTGGTTGATTAATTCACTTTCACATCTGTTATTTATCCAATTCTCTAACTTTTCCACCCAGCTCTTATCCATAAATTATTTTCCTACCTTGAAAACTACTATATGATCTAACATCTCCACATCTTTCCTTCATAATCTAGAGCTTACATCTTTCAAAACTGTGTTTTCAGCCCTCCTCACATATCCGCACCGCAACCTAGCCCATCGTAACTTCCTTCTTTATTCTATTTTCTTATCGTTTCAATATTTTTCCCAGACCCTATAATTATTCTTCACAGATCCATAGAATTCGCAACGTATAGATTTTTTGTTCTGCTCCAGTTCCTCTGAATTTCTTGATCCCTCATCGTCATTAGTCCTCTCCAGATTTTTTCCTATCTTCGTTTTTATAATCCCTTTACATATCCTATTTAGAGTTTCACCATCTCCAACTTTCTGTAAAGCTTCTCTTACTTTTCTACACAAACTAGAATGATAACCATTTTTAAGGTATTTTTTGTCTACCATTGAAAAAATTTTTGTAGCTTATTTTCATCCTTGTCTAGTATTTCCAAAATAAATTTATTAACCCATTTCCTGCCTCAACTTAAATACTGGCCCTTTCCGCTTCTATTTTACAGATGTAATCTGGCGTGTTCCTATCGAGTTCCGTAGCCACCTTTACAAATTTCCCTTTTGCCATTTCCCTATATCTCAATTCCATATAATCCCCGTTATTTAGCTAAAACGTAAATTGTTATGTATATCTAGCCATCTATCCATTTATCCTATCCCTTCTCTCTTCATCACTGCCCAAGCAATATTTGCTTCTTTTTGCATCTTTTCTGTCATTGTCTTTAAGAATGAAAGCTTTCTATTAGTTTCCACTAATGGAAACCAGTAACCTTAATATTTAAATCCATCTTCATTTTTACATTTTCATCTCAATGAAAAGGTATTGGTTTTATGTAAAATTTCATCAGAAATCAGAAAAAATGATTTTTTACGAAGGTGTCTGTCTGGCTGTCTGTCAGTAGTCCGTAGTCTGTAGTCTGTAGGCACGATAACTTTGTATGGATTAATCACATTGGATTCTGCTTTGGCACATCTTTTTAAGGCCTCAATAGAAGGAACAAATTCGTAAATCAGCTATTTTGGATGAAAGTTCGAGAAGTGAGCACATTTTCAAAATATTCAAAACTACTTTTTCCAAGATTTAAAAATTCTGTTCAAGGCTATTGCAGTAATTGAAAACTTGTACAATTTATCCTAATGACTTTTTTCATAAAATGAAAATTATCAGAGTTTTAGCATTTAAAAAAAAAACAACAAAATAAACATTTTAAGCCAAATAAAGCATGATACGAGAAAAACTCAAAAAAACAAATACGTTTATTTTTTAAAGCCCAACAAAATTATCATGAAGAATATTTGAATTTTATTGAAAAGTTGAAAATTTAAATTTTGATCATACAAAAAGTAACTAAAACGATTTTATTCATGGACCAACCTATGCAAGATCCGATAAAAATGATTTAACTATATTTGCGCTCTGAAAAGATAAAAAAATTGGTCACTAATCAGTTTTCGATGGGATGCTAATTTTTTGTTTTTAGTTTTCAAAAAAACATTAAAAATACCAATTTTAAGTTTTGGACAAGCGGTAAAAACTATGAGGAAATTAAATAGACAAACGTTGCTTTTGAAAAAAAATAGGGAAAACTCATTCAAATTTATCATGGACAATTTTTGATAGGACACGCCGTTTTTGTTTTAACTGCAAAAAATAACATTAGAAATAAAAATATTAAATTTTTCGAAAAACGAAACAAGGTGCGAACTGAAATTAACAGACTAAAGTTGTCCACCACATAAAGATTTCTAACTTTGTTATTAATCATTTTTGGATAGGACGATTAGATTTTCTTTAATTCGTAAAAAAGAAGATTAACAATAAAAAAAAAAGAATTCGTGGAAAAACGACACAAGAGGCGAACAAAATTAAAAGACAAAAGTTGTTTACGAAAAAAATATCTACAAGTTTGTTATAAACTACAATAACATTTTATTTACTAAAGTTTTCGGTCTTAATTCCATCTACATTGAATATAAACAAAATTAGGTTTAATGCAAAACGACACAAGTTGCAGTTAAATGTTTAATAATAATTTTTAGTTTAAGAGAATGCCTATTTTTTAATGCTTAAAATAAGATAATAAAAATACTTTTGTTTCAATACTAATGCGACGAAATCGAGTGCGAAGCACGAGAAACTTGATGAGAATGTGTTCGTTAAAGCCGAAGGAGCTTTAACAAAAGAGAATTCACAATAAAAAAATGACATTTCTCAGTGCTTGGACCTTTCATTTTAAAAGGCTTGTCCATAAATGTGGGGCATATAGAAAGACCGAGTGCGTAGCGCGAGGTAAATTCATCATCGAGTGCGCAGCGCGAGAACCAACAGTCACGTGCAAGATTGCCAGCGAAGCGAGCCGCGCGTGTAGCGTGCCATGAGAATGTGCCCACGCAGCAGGCACATTTTTTTTCTTAACCAAGAATCGAACTTTTGAAAACGATGAAAGTAACCGCCATATAACTGTCCTTAATGAGCCACTTTACAGTGTTCTTTGAAAACGTATTTCTTCAATTGTGACTCTTTTTGTGCAAGTATTTTTACACAAATTGATTTTATTGAGTATTTGGTTTTAAAAAAGCAATTTTTTAATGAACAGGATTCTTATCAAATCTACTTGTGCAATTTTGTTGCATAGTTTGATTTTTTAAAGTTTTATCTTAGTTGAAAGAATGTATTATCAAATCATCCATCATCTATTTCGACTATCTTTCCATATATAATGCAACCTACACATTCCCACCATGACACTCGCGCCTCTATGCCTTTATGCCGTTATGTCTATATGTTTGTATGCACATATGTATGCCTGTATGCATTTATATCTGTAGGTATGTATGCATGTATGTATATATGTATGTATTTATGCATGTATGTCTGTATATCTGTAATGTTTGTTTCATATAATCAAAAACACGTAAATAAATTAAAAAATTATTAGAATAACGAAAGTACGATGGTGCTATCCACGATGTGTCGGTATGAATTGGTTATGACGATTACGCCTCGATAAGTAGATCAAAACCTTAAAGGTGGGACACACCACTAAGATTCAAATTTGGAATGTATAGTAGAAAATGAAAAAATCTTTCTTGCTTTTTAGGAACTTCGACCGGTCATTCTCAAAGTTTTTGGATTCCACGATCCTTCAAATTCAGAGATGATTATAAACGATAGAAATTATCATCAAGGAAATCATATTCCAAAATAACGCTGCACTGAAATATAGTTTGATTCCATCCGTTTGCACTCAATTTCCTTTCCACTTGATTTGTCACGTTTTACATTGGTTTATTGTTTCAATTGATTTATATAATTGATTATTTGATTATTTATTGATAGATGCTTACTGAAATTGTGACACACAAGTTTGGCACACATTAAAAATAAAAAATATAAATTAACACTGTATCATAACTAAACAACTGTTTCAAAGAGAAGACGGAAGCTTTCGATTGCTTTTCATACATTCCCCACTCATTTCTCGCACTCATCACTTTTATTATCATACGCTTATTGGTCTCCGAAAAATTATTACATTCGTAACTATTTTTGTTTATTAAATTTAAATTCTATAGTCAAAAATTGGCTAAGTGTTCACCTTGTTTTCCAGATCAATTTGACAGGAGATTCGATCATTCTAAACATGATGCTATGAGCAAACCCGACGACGAAGAAAATAAAATGGAAATGGAAAGTACAAGAAGCAACTGAGGGTGAAAAGGCCCTTTGGAATGTGACAAGGGGCAAAGTAGTTTAGAAGCGTCGAGAAAAGAATCGAGCTGAAGCTTCGATGCGCTTATTTGACACCTCGAGCGACAAACGGCCACCTTATTACCTTCCTATCGCCATCCCAAATCGATTTCTCGACCACCCCGGTTATTGCTGGTTTCGCATCCCTTGCTGGAATTTTCATTCGCTCTGGAAAAGCGAAGATCTGATCCTATTTCGGTTATTCAACTCTGAGTAACTTGCTTCGACCTCAACGCCCTCGAAATGTCCTAAAAGATCTTGCAAAATGCCATTCGTTATTATCAATTTCTAGTAGAGCAAAAAAATATTCAATATTCATCAAACCTTGTGATGAACCCAATATTCACTTATTTTTTATTTAAAAAGGATCCCCTACATAAATAGGAAATGAGAGTCAACAAAATATTTCGCGGAAACATTGAAAGTTTCATGAAACAATTATACGCTTCATCAGACTAAAGTTTCAGAAACGTTCAAAAGCTTTACAATATATTCAATGATTTTTAACCAAACTGTTGAATTTTCAACCCAAAAAAATGAATTTTTAAGCAAGTAGATTAATCTTCTACTAAAAAAGATAATTTTTTTAATAAAATAAGTGCAATTGGGAATGCTTGATAAAAAAGTTATGTTTTCAACAAAAAAAAACGAACTTTCAAATAAAAATTATAAATCTTCAACCAGAAAAATTATTTTTTAAAGTAGTTTACATATTATCTAAGTATCTAAGTAATAGTTGATATTTAAAAATATATATTATGAATTTGGATTATAAATAAAAAATAGTTGAATTGAACCAAAATGACAACTTTTCAACAAAATAGGCCAATCCTCAACTAAAGTCGATTAATTTCAAAATCTTATTAAATTCTAGCAATTAAATAATTGTGATAAAAGAGATACTTCGGGTTTTAATCGTGTACAAAAATACACCACAAAAGAATAACTATAAAAGAATATGAATTTTTAACAGAGTAGTTCCATTTTTAACGAAGTTGTTGAATTTTTAAACATAAAGAATGGATTTTCAACAAAAAATGTAATAGCTCATATTTTAAACAAAAAATATTGTTATTTTCAATTATAAACAGTTAAGTTCTTCTAAGAAGATGAAGTTTTAACAGAATGGTTCAATTCTCAACCAAAACAAATTAATTTTCAATTAAGCAGATGGATTCGTACCCAAAAAGATTAAGTTGACACCAAAAAGAGTTTAAGAGTTTTTCAAGAAATTAAAAAAATGCATACCAAATTGTTGAATTTTCCAGTCAAAAAGAAGAATTTTTACAACACAGTTGAATTTTCAACCAAACATTTTAATTTTCTACAAAAATAATTGAATCTTTAACCAAAGAAAGGTAACAAAAAAGTGGCGTCGTTAACCAAAAGGACGACTTTTTAATAATATTGTTGATTTTTTAACAAAATAGTTACACTTTTAACAAAATATTAAATTTTCCACCAGAAAAGATAAATTCACAACCTATGTAATAGTAATGAACTTTTCAAATAAAAAAAAAACTTTTAACGAAAAACGGTGGGATTTTTCTATTGGGTGCTATTAACTCAATTTACATTTATGCGCAAAATGAGAAAAAGATTGAAAGAGGGAGCAACGGAAAATACTGTGACGTCTAATATACATGAATAGGATTTTTAAATATGTTTAGAACTTTTAAAATACTAGGCTAGAAAGATGTAAATTTTGCTTAAAAAAAATTAATTTTCCACTACATTCTTTTTTATTTCGGACTACACACTTTTATATCCGAACGTCGCGTCGTGTTAATAAATGAGTCAATATTCAATTTATAATACATTATATGAATGCTGTTATTAAGAATGACCGCAAAATTTATGAGTATAACAAAACAATAAATAGATAAAAACTACTGTTTCTTATGTTTCTAAGTGAGCTCAATTAGAATTCGTGGTCAAAATCCGAATATTTTGACTTTAAAATTAAATATGGCGGTTTTTGCACACAAAAATACTGAAAAATGTTTTATTTTTTATTTTTATAATTTTTTTTCAGTCATAAAACGCGTTAATATTTTAAAATTTCTTTAAACATATGTGCACAAAATTCTTAAACTGTACCAGAAAATTTTTATATATGTGCTTTTTCTTCCAAAAGGGCGGACAAAATGCAAAAATGTCCCAAAAACTGTTTTTTCCATCATCCTTACTCTTCGCAAAAACTTCAAAGTTTAAAAAAAAGTTTCAATAATTAAAAATTTCTTGTAATTAACCATAAAACACTATGCAATTTTTTCAGATTTTTTAGAAAAATTTTTTAATTTTTCAAAAAATCAAAAACTTGAAATTTGCAAAAAAAATTTTTTTTAAATCTAAAAAATTTAAGAATATTATTTGACTTATTCTAAGACATTTTTATTCTTGGCGAATTTGTACCAGAGCCTATAGTTTTTTGGAAATAAATAAATAAAAAAGTAAATTTCCAAAACCTGAAAACGTCTGAAAAGAATTCGCATGAAGTTTGATCAATTATTTCCCAAAACTATAGGCTCTGGTACAAATTTTTCAAGAATAAAAATGTCTTTGAATTAGCCATTGAATATTCTTGAATTTTTCAGGTATTTAAAAATTTTTTTTTGCAAATTTCAAATTTTTGATTTTTTGAAGACTTAAACATTTTTTTCTAAAAAATCTGAAAAAATTTCATAATGTTCTATGGTGAATTTCAAGACACTTTTAGTTTATTAAATTTTTTTTTAAACTTTGAATTTTTTGAGAAAAATAACGATGATGGAAAAAAACAGTTTTTGCGACATTTTTGCATTTTGTCCGCCATTTTGGAAGAAAAAGCACATATATAAATATTTGCTGTTAAAATTTAAGAATTTTTTGCACCGATGTTTAAAAAAAATTTTTAATATTAACGCGTTTTATATCTAAAAAAAATTATAAAAATAAAAAATCAAACATTTTTACTATTTTTGTATGCAAAAGCCGCCATATTTAATTTTTAATTCAACATATTCTAATTTTGACCACGAATTCGAATTTAGCTTACCCAAAAACATAAGTAGCAGTACTTTTGATCTATTTATTGTTTTCTTATATCCATAAATTTTGCGGTCAAACTCATGTTAAAAAATTTATACCTTTGGTTGTTAATGGGTTAAACTAAATGCTTAGGACTCAGATCTACTAAAAGACTTTAAAAAATTCCGTTAGTCACATAAGTTTACAAAGAAAATTCTTTATTTGTTATCAACATTTAACATTTAACATTTAAACAACTTTTTAACAATACCCAGTAGGGTGGTCCAAATTTTGCTCTCTCGAATTTCCATGCATATCGCCCGGAAATTTTTTCGGATCGACAAAAAAATAAAACCATTTTTTTTGCTTAGAAAAAAACATAATTGTAGAGGTAGCGCATGCGAGTTGAAAGTTAACATTTTTTTTACAAATAGCCATTGGATGCTAATAAAATAATAATAATTTTTAAAATATTACCCCTAAAAGTAATAATTAAGTAATAATCGCTCAAAATAGAGATAGATAGTCGCAATTTTGTTAATAATTTGCCGCTTTTACTCCAATTTTCAATTATAATGAGGTAATGTATAATTAATGTTTAGAAACACAGTTGTCTGAACAATTGATTACTATCTTGAATCATTTTTTTTAGAATAGTACTGCAAAATTGCAGTTTTTTCAAAATTTTCCGCCTTTTGTCCAATTTTCACTTGAAATTACTTAAATAATTAATTGAAATGAACAAAATCAATTTTTAAGCAATTTTTATTATTTTGAAAAATATTCAATTTGCAACTATTTGCTTACATTCCACACAATGCAAGTCTAAAATTTATTCAATGTAACACTAATAATTATTTAGCAAATTATTATTTTTTATAACTAGCTTTATCTGTATTAATAATGGATATTTGCAGATTTTTCTAATATGTTTAACATTTTACGTAAATTTCACTTAGTGAAGTCGCAAATAATGAAAGTTAACAAAAATAGTTCTTTGGACAATTTATTATTTTTTTAACTATATTCTCTTACAGAAGTGCTAAAAGGTTGGATTTTTTCGGAACACTTAAACATTTATTCCACTTTTCACAACAAAAGAGACAAATTTTTAGCAAAATAATTGAAGTTTTAGCCAAACAGTTAAACTTTCAATCTACAAAGATGAATTTCCAACCAAATGGTTGAACTTGTAAACAAGAATGATTAATCTGACACCAAATAGTGGTGTTTTCAAACAATCAGAAAATTTAATAAAGAAAAATAATTTTAATTCTTAACCGTAGAATTTGATTTTTAAGTACATAAGATCAATTTCAAATAAAAAATATGAATTTTCAACCAAATAGTTAAGTAAAAGAATGTTTAGCTAAATAGGTGAATTTTTTTGCAAACAGCAATATAGTTAACCAAGAAATATGAGAACTCTTAATTTTCAAATAATTGATAATTGAAATTATTAGCCTAAGAAATTAAATTTACAATAATTAGATTGTTTTTCTGTCTAAAAATTCCACTAAATGTTTGAATTTTCATACCAAAAAGAGGAATTTTCAATCCAAATTATGGTTCTTCTACACACACTTAGGCAAATGTTCAACAAAAACAGTTTTTGACCCAAAAATATGAATTTACAACCAAATAATGAAATCTACAACAAAAGTATTAAATTTTGAGCCAAATAGTTGTACATTTAACCAACAGGAATTAAGTTTTAACTAAAATAGTTGAATTTTCCCATAAAGCTCAATAATTAATTCAGTTCACATTTAAGTGAAAAAAATGAGAAAAAGGGATGAAGCGAAAGTTTCCTGGAAACGAAGAAAAAACGAGAAATTCTTTAAAAAAGAAGAATAGAGAAAAGAGTGCGAATAGTGTAATTGAATTTGAAATTAATCGATTGTAAAAGCTCTCGAATCAACATTTCAAACCCTATTAATTAAAAATATGTTTAATGAGGAACTAATCAATTTTTAATGTTCTGAATTTAAATGGTAGTTTTTTTCTGGTTGAGTTATTCAATTTTAAAACTTTCATTATGATCAAAATTGAAAATAAGTAAGCAGTAAGAGAAGAAAACGTATTAAATCCAATTCAGAAGATTTAGAAAAAATTAGTCTAATGGTGTATAGGGTCGACAGGAATAAGTGTGATAGCAGGGTGAGTGTGATCAGAAGACAATTTTTATTTAAAAACTAATTAGTTATAAACTTTTTATATTACAAAATATTACCTAAATATTTTATTATTTTTAAAAAAAATGTTTCTCCTATTGTTTATAACTTAAATTAATTATTAAAAAAAAATAAAAATGCTTTTAGAAAAGTAAAATTTGTAATTGTGTCAACTGGTTTCTTTATTTGAATTATTTCTACATGAAGCACCTTTTGTTAATTTTTTTTTATGGAATTAAAGAAAATATTATATTTTCCTTGAACATTCGGTTATTCTTTTAATTTTCATATTTTCATTATTTTTAGTGATAAATTATGACAAAGTAATTAAAAATCATACTAAGGAGTCTGTGTTATTTAGAATTCTGAATGAACCACATTTTTTGAAATGAAAATTAAGTACATAATCATAATTGGTAAATAACATTTTAAGATATACGTTTTCATTAAAAAATAATTTTTAAATCAATTTACATATAAAGAAATTTAAAATAGGTAAGTTTTTCAATATCTCGGAACTTTCAGTCCAAGTTCAAATTATTTTATTTTTCTTAATATTCTTATAAATCATAAATATTTAAAGGTTAATAACATTCTAAGAATCAGTGTATGTTTAATTTACAGTTTGAAGGATACAATCTTGTAAAATTTAGATGTTATTTTTTTGTACCAAAAATTTGAAATTGGCGACATACTGGCACGGAAAATTAAAAATATATTTTTTCACTCAAGTTTTTGTTGATGTCGAAACGGAAGATTAAAAGAAGCGAGTGCAAAGATAAATTTAGGAAAATTATTACACATTCACTCAAAAAAATCAGTTTCCGGGTCTGGAGGTCAGACCATGTCAGACCATGACTATATGTTATTGGGGTCGCTTAGTCCGAATCCGAGGTCCAAAAACCCCCAGCACGTCAGGGTTCTGACATAATATCAAAAAACCTTATAATCATTTTTTTCGAGTATCTTTTTCCGGGTAGGGAGTTCGCTCAGGGTTTCGGCAAATACCAAAATACATCGTAATCTAAGCTATTTAACGCTTTAACGTTTTGACTGTTGCATTAGCGCTACCCAACGTACCCAATGTGGAATGCTTACCAAGATTCAATTAGAATAATGAGATAAATGAATGACTCAGAAAAAAGTTGTTATGAGGTTTTATGAGGTTATGATAGAACCATGCTGTGCTAGGGTTTCTTAAACCTCGAATTCGGACTCAGCGACCCTAGAAACGTATAATAAATATGGTATGACCTCCAGACCTGAAAAAAGATTTTTTTGGTTGCCTGTGTTATTGAACCTTCTAGCTTTGGCTCATGGAGTTTTCAGAGCTAACTGAACGCTTTAGTACTTAATAAACGCATATTTTTTGATACATTTTAAACGTTACAAGATTTTCAAGGCGGTATTTTGGGCGGATAGAATTTTATAACGCATGTGTCAATAATAGTATTCCCCGAGCCCTGAAAATCTTAAAGCATATATAACTGATTTTCTTATTCAACAAATGGTCTTGTCGTACATGTTGGTTTCCTCCTCAAATATTTGAAACTTAAGAAAAAAAGAGTGTGTGACAGAGGGGCCACACAGCAGAAGTGAAATTTTGAAATTTTGTTGTAGGCAATTATGATAAGTCTTAAGGAGATCGCGTAGTAATAGAGTGCAGAAATAGAGAGAGAGAGAGAAAGAGGGAGAGAGAGGGAGAGAGAGCGAAAGAGATTTAATAAATGCTTTACCAAGCATGGCAGTAGTAGGGATATCGAAAAGAAGTCTTTGGAGCAAATGAGACTCCGGATTCTATAACCACGCATAAAATTTGCCTAGCCGCTTCAGGCCCCTCGAGTTGGCCCCTGATGACTTGAAATCAGTTTTCGAAAATTTAACTTTTTAAAACATCACTTTGTAGAAAATTGCATGGCGCATCTTTTTTCTTTCGACAAAAAAATGGTATCTTTTACCGTTACTATAAAAAATAAAAAAAACTCCATTTTTCAGACACGCAAATTTACTAAATGTTTTCACTTTAACTCGCTCCGAAAGACAAAGTTCATTATATTTTAAGATAAGACTTAACCACAATATCCTTCAAACTGATCTTAACATAATGTGCAACTTAAAATTGATTTATTTTGTTAAATAAAAAAGTAAGACAAGTAAGTTAGACAATTTTCAAACGCTTCTTTTATCGAGGGAATTTTGGGTAAGCCCAAGCTTTCAGCAATAAGAATGCTTAGTAGGATATAATTTAGTTTACTGAAAAGTTTTACCCTAATTGAATTACTCGTTAACAAAATAAGATCAATCAAATAACATTGACCGAGCACGTGAGGGGCGATAACTTCGGAGCCCAGTTGCACCGCGCTATTTCGCCCGTTAGAATACAATTATATTTTTATACAATGTCCTTGAAATAGGCGTACATTAGAAACATAATGTAAACAAAAACCAGGGGATTTTCAATTCATTTTTAAAATTAGCTAGGAAAGTATTACGTGTCTCTTGAAATTTAGAGAACTTTGTATTTGGTTCATAAGAAAATAAATCTATAAATATTGAAAATTAATAACTAAAAAAGTAAATGTTGAGTTTGCTAGAAACTCTAACAGGAGGTAAAAAAATAAATAGAAACAAAGAAAATAGGGTTAATAATATTAGCAAAGTAAAGAAAAACAAGGTATTTGTACGCATACTTCCTTTAAGAAGATAAAAATTTCAATACTTATGAAAGTGAATAAAAAATAAATTATTGACTTTAAACATTATTTCTTTATTATTTTTATTTTGTGAAAATTTTCATTAGTAATATTTAGGGCATATTTTATATGCAAACTACTGTAAACTAGAGGAAATAATGGAAACAGGATTTTTGTATTGA
>JAAAKG020094895.1:0-16150 GCA_010014905.2 Druon quercuslanigerum
ATTGAATTTTTTTCATGTTTATATGCATAAAATTGTTCTTGAAAAAATTGATTATTTTCCAATCTCAAAATACAAAAAAAAATATTATTATTAACTTTAACTTCAGTTTATCGAAAATTACCGGACTGTTAGGTTTTCCTTTACATTGCCTGACTTTTCCTGGCCAGTTTAAAATTTCCTGACTTTCTTGGAATTCCCTGACCTGTAGCAACCCTGTTTACTGTGCAAATTTCGCTCTTTACATATTTGGTCATTAAATTTTGTAGTGCGCAGGGGAGTAATAATTCCTTCTCTAATTCGACCCTACGGCATTGTATTAATGCCTTTGTCTGGTGATAATTAGGAAAAGGGCTTTGTTGTTCTCTATCATGAGGGTAAGGGATATTGCCTCCTCTACAGGCTATTTCCGGAAAGGTAAAACAGATTTAGTTTTAAAAAGGTCAAAAAGCTTCCAGACCTCGGACTTAGTCTAGAGATAAAAATTAGTGTTAATAGTGTCATTAATTTTAAAAAACAGTGTCCAAATAGTGACCCAGAATTTTTCAAACAATCAAATTTAAGTTCCATGTTTATTTAAAATGTTATTTAGTCTATAAATGATCAAAATTATTATTTTTTTATCCATATACAATATTTGAATTATTAATTAATTAAAAAAATATTTGAATCGCCGTGTTTCAGGATTGTTTAAATAACCAGCCCCAAGTATTGTTAATTACCCCAAATACCCCTTTAATACTACTGTTGCAAAAAATCTTTAATTCATTTGCATTTGTTATTAATCACATTCTGTTTATAAGTAGAATAAATCTTAAAAAAGAAAATTTATTTTTCACTAGTTACATGTGGTCCATCACTTTAAGGGGTAGTCAACAGTACTTAAGGGTGGTGAATTGGAAAATCCTGAAACAAGTCAACTTAAATATTCGATATTTTAAACGAAAATGCCTTTAATTTTTTTAAATTCATACCCTGATTTTCATCATAAAAATATTAATAAAAATGTTGTTTAAAAAAAAAATAAAGTAAGGGTTGTAACCCCTTGGGTCATAAATATACCTACTATCTTAGGCTTCTTATGAAAAATATTTTCCACCTGGTTTTATAAACCAGGTAAACTTTAGGGGTGGTTTTCACCCCTTAAAAGCGGATGTCGGCACATAAAAAAATACGTGTGTATTTTATAAACTTTGTTGTTGGTTGAAAGTTCATTTTTCTCGGTTGAAAAGTCTGTTATTAAAATTTTCTCTAAATATTCATCTTTTCTATTTAGTTCTGAATTAAATTTTTTTGTTTAAAATTCTACAATTTGGGTAAAAAGTCATACTTTTGCGTTGGGGTTTTAAATTCTTTGTTGAAAATTCGTCTTTCTGGCCTGATCATTTAACAATTTGATTGAAATGTTGTTTCTTCAGTAACAAATTCTCTTCCTTATAAAAATTCAACTATTTTGTTGAAAACTAATTTTTTTTAAATGTTTCTCTTTCTGTAGAAATTTAATCTTTTTGGTAAAAAATTAATATGTTTCGGTTGAAAATTAACTTTTTTGTTGAAAACTCAACTGTTTTGTAGAAAATTAAAACTTCAGGGTCAAAAATTAAACAATCTGGTAACAAATTTAAATATTTTGTTGAAAATTGATTTATTTGGTTGAAAATTCGTCTTAATTGGTAGAAAATAAACTTTTATTGTTTAAAAATGCTACTGTTTCGTTAAAAATTAATCTGTTTTAGCTGAGGATTCAAGTCTTTTGTTTAAAATTCCTTTTTTTTTTTAAATTAAAATCTTTTTGTGTAGAAATACAAAATATATATATTTTTTTGTTGTTAAAATTATTTCTTGAAACATAAAATTTAATTAGTTTGTTAAAAATTCCACTGATTGGTACTAAATTAACTTTTTGGTTAAAAATTCGTATTCTCGGACTGAAAATTTAACTGTTTTGTAGAAATTTCGTTTTTCTTTTCTATTGAAAATCAATTTTCAATAAAAATATAGCCATACCAAATTTAGTTAAAAATTCATCTTTTTAAATTTAAGAATTAAGCCATTGAGTTAAAATTTAAAAACGAAAAATATATAAACTAAAAATTAATCAAATAAAATTTGGTCTAACATATCGATTGTTCAAAATATTTAATTAATTTATGTAAATTTATTTAATTGGTTGAAAATTCATATTTTTTGCTTAAAAATTCAACAATTTGTTAAAACTTGATATATTTTGTTGAAAATTAATCTGTTTTAGCTGAGGATTCAAGTCTTTTAATGAAAATTCGTTTTTGTTGGTTGCATCCAATTCTTTTTTATTTTAAATTAAAATCTTTTTGTGTTAAAATATAAAATATTTCTTTTTTTTGGTTGTTAAAATTAATTCTTGAAACATAAAATTTAATTAGTTTGTTAAAAATTCAACTGATTGGTACTAAATTAACTTTTTGGTTAAAAATTCGTATTCTCGGATTGAAAATTTAACTGTTTTGTAGAAAATTCGATTTTTTTTCTATTGAAAATAAATTTTCAATAAAAATTTAACCATACAAATTTTGGTTAAAAATTGATATTTTTTGTAATTCAAAAATTAAACTATTTAGTTAAAAAAATTTAAAACAAAAAATATATAAAATAAAAATTAATCAAGTAAAATTTGGTTTAACATATCGATTGTTCAAAATATTTAATTAATTTATATAAATGTATTTAATTGGTTGGAAATTCATACTTTTTTTTGTAGAAAATTCAACAGTTTCGTAAAACATGATGTATTTTATTGAAAATTTGACTATTTAGTTAAAAATTCAATTATTTGTTTATTAAATGTATTTGGTTGAAGATTCATCTTTTTTGGTCGAAAATAAATTTTCTTTTGGTTAAAATTCTACTGTACGGTTTAAAGTTAATCCCTGTAGTTGAGGATTCTAGTATTTTCTTGAAAATTTGTCTTTTTTTGTTAAATGCATCTGTTTTCTGTTTGAAATTAAATTTTTTATTGTTGAAATATGAACTATTAAATTTGTTGTAAAAAATTCATCACTTCAGATTGGAAATTCAGCATTTTTTCAGAGAATTCGTCTATTTGGCTTGATAGTTCAATAGTTGTGTAAAAAATTCGTCTTCTTTTTATCGGAAAATTATTCTTTTTAACTGGAAGTTGGACTTTTTTATTTTTGGTTGAAAATTCATGAATTTTCTTTGAAAATCGCATTTTTAATTAACAAAATTAAACCTCTTGGTTTAATATCTAACTATTTGGTAGAAAATATATGTATTTTATTATTAACAATTTGTCTTTTTGGTAAAAAATTCATTTTTTTGTTTGTTAAAAATTTAACTGTATGATTGAAAATTATTCTTGGTTGAGGATTCAAGTATTTTCTTAAAAATTCTTATTTTTTGGTTACATTCAACTGTTTTGTATTTAAAATAACAATCTTTTTTGGTTTAAATATCACCTATTACATTTTTTAGCGACAATTAGTTATTTTCTGGCTGAAAATATAATTGTTTTCTACGAAGTTCTTTTTTTTTGTTTATAAATTCAACAATTTGCTAGAAAATTTGACTGTTTTGTGGAAAATTTTTATAATGTTTGTTAGACATTCATCTTTTCGATAGAAAATTAAAGTAATGGTCTAAAATCCAGCTGTTTTTCTTAAAAAACTAAACTTTTTGGCTTGAATATGCATCATTTTGGACGGTCCTTAATCAGCTATTGAGAAAATTTGTAGCCAATTAGGAGACAATGGTGAGAAAAGTAACAAATTTAAGGTTGCAAACGAATAAGAAGAAAATGAGGCCTTTATTAAACAGTCTTATACAGAGATGGGTACAATGAAATCATACTAATCTTCACCAGTGTTGATCATAACCACGTTCTAACTTCTAGCTTAAAAGAAACGCAGAATCTTGCTAAACTTTTTCCATGACACCCTCTCCTAAAATTGTTTTTTTTTTCATGGAATATTGATTTAATCATACATTAATCCATTCGGCTTTAAACAAAAATAAACATGTAAAAAACACCAACTCCTATCTCAAAACTTAAGTATTAAAACGTTTGGAAAACAGAAAAAAACAAACAAAAAATGACCTTCAAGGGTATTCAATTTTCAGAATACGAATGCTCGTTTAACTGGCCTACGGTCGTAACTTTGAGTGATTCTCAAAGTAACCGTAATTACGTATACGTCTAATTACGTATTCATAAAAGCGTCCATGAGACAATTGCGGAAATTAAATTACAACTTGAAACTCTGATAACAATTGTAGAAAAAAGTTTTCTTATGAATATTCTACAGAATATTCAAATTTGCATATTGCGTCTTTTGGTTTTGCGCACGGTGACACGGCTAGATTTCAATATCCGATGTATAACAACCTCCACGAACTCTTAGAATATTCTCTCTTGAATTCAGCTATGAGTCCGCCTATTTCAGCAAATATTTTGTTCTTAAAGGCAACAGATTCTTTAAAAACTAGGTTTCATTTCAGCGAAATTGATCGTGGTTATGTGAAAATCGAAGATGACTTTAAATAGCAACACTGATAATGTCGCTGATGATCCTTGCTAGCACAAATTCAATTCCTAATCTCTACGAACGCGCTTGCTTCTTTCGGCAATACTCGAACAGGGATCACAGATCTGACGTAACGGGATTAGATCCAAAAATTTTTTACGATAAATGACCCTCGCTAATCTTGATCTTCATCTTAATCTCAATTGATCTTATCCATAATCATAATCTCATTAATCTTAAATTTAACCTTCTGCCAGGCTCGAAAAATATCAGTCTAAACTAAAATCTAACACGGATTGTACTTGCAGTTCGTTCATAGCTGAATACTAAAATTGAACGTATCTAGAGTTCTACTTTGCGCCTATCAGTTGACTCTTGGTAGGCATCTGTCATCGGATCTTGAAATCTGGCCCCCGTATATCATGACTTTCCACAACTCGATTCACGAATGTACTTGGCCCATGTTCTGTTCGGCGTGAGGTCGCCTTTGCGTAAGAATGGCCTGCGATCTGTTGCACTTCGATTCTGCTCCATTATGCTACGGTAGGTCACCGGATCGTAAGAACAGGACAGGCTCTTGCGTAGTTTCGCAGCATCAGCCGCAAAGTACGAAGGCTGGCTTCCAACAAGGACATTCAGATCATTTTTCACCTCAACTGCCCAGTTCCAAACGTCCACAATTGAACAGTTGCAGACAAATGGATTGTTCATCAAGTTGACAGACAGAAGTCGAGGATTGGCTTTGAATACTCGGGGATGAATTGTTTGGATATTATTATTGCTCAGGTCAAGGTGCGCAAGTTGTTCAAGTTTTTTAAGACCTGCGAGGTTATCCGGACCTGCTATCTGGTTACCCGAGAGGTTGAGTTGCGTTAGGTTTCTTGTTCGCGAGAACACGTTCTCGTGCAGATTCGCCAACTTGCAGTTACTTAAATCGAGAATCTCGAGTCCGGAAAGTTGCTTTGGAAGTAGAGGACCATCCTCTGGAATCACGAGAGGATTACCGCTGAGTTTCAACTCGATGATGTTCATCAAGACTCGATCGCCGAAGACCTTCGGATCAACGGGATTTTTGAGGTCACAGTTCTTCAGTTCCAAGGACTCGAGATGAGTCAAGTTGGCGAAGAGACCTTGTTCAAGATTATGGAGTTTGTTTCCAGAGAGGACGAGCTTCTTGAGGGAGGTCGTCTGAGCGAAGGTATTGTTCCCTACGTGACCTAAATTGCAGTAAGACATGTCTAGGAACTCGAGCGATTTGAGAGGATTCAATCTGACAAAAGCGTCTGATAAGGGATTGTGGGAAACATCGAGTTCCTCCAGATTCTCTAAAACATCGAAAGCGTTCGGGAGCTTTTCGAGGCTGCAGTTGCTCAAAGACAGTTTGTGCAATGTTGGCAGATGGCGCAGAACTTCTGTCAGGTTTCCAGCAAAGGCTGGATTTCCATTGAGATTGAGAACTCGTAATTTACTGGCATTTCGGAAAGCTTCCTCGCCGAGTTGGTCTTTCAGGTTACAGTTGGAGAGATCCAGAGACTGGAGGCTGTGAAGATTGTGTCCTAGGGTATTGCCAACGTCCAGATGTGTGAGCTCATTGCGAGCGAGCACCAGGTTGCGAAGGTACAAGTTTTTGGCGAAGGCGTCACCTGGCAGATTAGTTATTCCAGTGTGACTAATGTCCAAATGTTCCAGACGCACTAGGGGAGCCAGAATGCTCGTCCAACTGAGACTCTTTAGATCATTGTCGGCCATTTCAAGCTCTCGAAGATTCTCCAATTGGGAAAAGGCTTCTGGGGAAATGTAGGTCAGGTTGCATCCGTTCAGCTTCAAATACTCCAGGTTTGTTAGATGATCAAAGGGACCTGGTTCTATTCTCTGCAGGGGGTTATTTGAAAGGTCGAGCTTATTCAGGTTCGTGGTGTTGTGGAAAAAACGATCATTTAATCGACGGATTCCGCATGTACTTAGATCCAGATGAAGCAAGGTTCGACAGTTCAAAAAGTGACCCTCCACCTCCTCCAAGGGATTGTGCTGAAGCTCCAGTGTTATCAGTCCTGGACTGTCTCTGTTGATTAAAATGTGTTTATTACATTCGATTCGTTAATTTATCCAAGTTCTTTTAATATTTAAATCTAACTTCATAATTTTAAGCGTTTCTAAATTTTTTGTTACGGAAAATTAGAATTGCTTCAAAGTTGAAACTCTTTTAAAGTTGGTTTAGGGTGATTAAAAAAATATATATTGGACATTTTCCCATAAGATTAACATGGGAAAATTGCTGTTTACTCGCAAAAATACGAATTACGGTATCAGGGTTAAAAATTTGATTTTTTCTGAAAAAAGATCATCACCTTCGCTCCACTGGGAATCGAACCACATAAATTCCGATTACCAGTCGGGTGCTTTTCCCTTAGGCTACTAGAGATCAAAAGAATAATCCCTTTTCAGAAGTACACCTGTTATTTAGTCAGGTGTTACAAGTAAGGTTTTTCAAGGAATCTACATTATCAGCAGAGAATAACAGAAATTCTTAACGTCTTTTGAGACTAGATGGAGCTATGAATGGAAGATTTTTAAAATTAAATTTTGTTGAAAAAAGATCCAAAGAACCACAGAACAGGGGTTTAAAAAATCATGCCGATCTTTATTATTAAGTTCAAAAAAAAAAAACGCTCAAGAAATAATATCTGCTGGATGAATTTTAATTTTTCCCCCCCCCCCCCCCCCCTCCAGATCCTGTTAATGTGTCCTCGAAGTACCCCAAAAAACGAAATATTACAATATTTCGTAAAATTGGCACTTATGAGCACTATTTATTTCTTTTTGTTAACTTTAATTTGATAATGAAAAAGTCATTGTCAAGAGCACTAATTTTTGTTTAAAAAATTGTTCCCACTTTTAAACAATTTATTATTTACTTATAACTTTTTGTGAAAAAGAGTTATGAAAACACTACCGTTTTAAATTGTTCTGTTAAGTATGTTAATTATGTCTCATTGTTTTTATTTTTAGCAGCGATGCTTTTTTTGACATATTTTGCAATTGCTTAAAGAATTTTACGATCCGCTTGTAATTTTTCTTGTAAAAGAGGTGCATACCTCTTATTGTTTAATTTGGTTAACTATGTCAATCTTTATTGAATACTTACACCATTGAGATGTTTCCACAATTGTTCAAACCATTAAAATTTGTATAATTAACTTTTTTAACGATAAGTTATGACCTCTTTTTCGTAAAAAGTTACAAGTAGATCTTAAAATTGTTTAAACAATTTAAAAATGCCTCAAAGAAAAAGTACTGCTATTTAGAATGACGAATTGCAGAAAAATGCTATGAATAATGGGAGAAATAAGGTTAACATATAAAAATGGTTCATTGCCTGAGTATTAGTTTGCCAAAGCAGCAGCATACAGTTTTTCGCTGTTTAAAAAAAATCAACAATAATCGTTGATAATTATGCTGATAATAATTTTTATAATGCTTTTTTCGGAAAAACTGGAATGTTTTCACCTTATAGTGTAATTTGCAAACGAATGTATTTTATATAAATGTTATTGTTTTCATAATGTTTACCAATAATACTTAAAATTATAATTACGAACGAGGTTATTAACTCTTATGTTTTTATCGGATAAACAATGAGTTTTTAAAAGAACAAGAATGTTTAAATTTTCTATTGGGAAACATACCTGATGTTTATATAGTTTTTTCTTTTTCAATTATTTAAAAAATAAATAAAAATGCCGGCGATAATATTCGAAAATTATATTTATAAACATTTAATTAAGTACAAAATAAACTAAAAACAATACCAAAGGGTGTATTAGCTTGGTTTTGCAATATCCGTTTAATTATTAGTTTATATTCATATTTATTCTCTGTATTTGATTTTTTCGAAATAAAATCTGTTTTTCGGTTAGCAAACGTTTTTTATAGTCAATGAAAGTACAAAAATCGAACTCGAAGTTAAAATTTTTTCCATTTGAATTAATAAAAACTGAGCTATAAACATTAAAAATTGAGCGATTGCATTTTTTTATAAACTGACGACTGCTTAAATTAGTAGTTAAATTATTATCATATCGACTAGTTTTAAAATCCATATAAAGCTTTGAAATTTTATTTCAAAATCTTGAAAAATCTAAATGTTATTTTAGATTTAAAAAAATTTTAATTGGGTTTGAAACCTTTTCAGAATTTGCAATCATTTTTTAAAATTATTTCATTTATTCCTAAAACATTTCCTATTTTTTGAAAATCCTACGAAATGAAAAATGTTTTCTTAAAGTAATCCACATTATTTTTTTTAATGTTGAAAATCTTTTTAAATTTTCTCTTAACAATAATTTTTTTAAATGAAAAAATTATTTTTGATTCATATTTTCCTTTAAATTAGGCTCTCCCGAGCTGTTCGCACAAAATGTCGGTATAAATAGTCGGATTTTGTCGACATACATAGACACTTCGTTTAAATTATTTAATATAATTTCAAAATTTTACATTAAATTTGAATCTTTAAAAGTTTACAGGAATTTTTCAATATCTTTTCAATGTGAATAAATTGTTTCTAGGAATAACATTCAATATTTATTTAAACAAAATTGTATGCATACATTAAAATTGTAACGTTTAAAGTTTTTTTAGTTTTAAATATTTGTTTTTGATTACTGATTTTAAATGAACACTCAAAACTTATAATGATTAAAAATATATTATTTCAAAGTTATTTTCAAATTGAAAACTGTTACAACCGGGAGTTCACATTTATCTAACAACTTGACTTTTCAATTTAGACGGCTTAATGTTTAAGTTAAAATCTGGAAATTCTTAAATTTATAACTGATTGTGTATCGTCTTGTAGAATTAATTTTATTATTAACTTGTTAATCCTTAATGTAAAGTTCAATTGTAAAAATCATTATATTTTATATTCACAGGTGATCAACCAACCATTTTTTTAAATCCATAATTGTCGATTTCAAACGTTTCAAATTTTAAAAATTTAGGTCCCTAAAATGGAATTTTTTAATTGGAAATTGTCGAATTACACATTGTAAACTGAATTGCATCATAATTGAAACATACAAAATTTCAACTAATTATTTTAAGATACTGTTTAAATCAACCTTGACTAGATTTTTTTTTCTTTTAAAAATTTGTAAAATTCCCAGTTTAAAAATAAATTCACTGTCATTTTCCTGTTTTCCCCGATCTCATCAAACTCCTGGTAATTTTCCTGTTTTTCGGTCCAGCGACCACCCTCAATTACGCAATTATTCAGTAATAAGCGAAACTGTTATACCCAAATTAAAAAAATAGAGTTTTCCATCTCTTCAGCATGAAAACTTCAAAATAAATAATAATAAATTTTTCAAACAATTGAAAAAACTCAGAAAATAATTACAAGTACGTTAATTGTCTAATAAAAACAATTAATGACAGAAAAATGAAGAAATATTACTTCCGAGTGTCTAGTTTATGAATAATTATTGTCTTTTTTGGTTTTTTGGGGCACTTTTAGGGCATTATGAAGAAAGATTGTGGAGGTCCAAATTAAAATTTATTCAGCGAATTTTATTTCCTAAAGGCTCCTCTAAAAACTCTGATAAAGATCAATATTTTTCAACTCAGATATCATAAATCGTATTTTTCCAAAACCATTTTCCTCAGTTATATGCTTTTATTCCTGGTAATGGACAAGGTGGTGGTGGGGCGGGGGGTGCCGTCATTTTATTTTTCTGAAGTCGGTTGCGATTTAGTTAAAAGCAATGTACACCTAACTATCACAAAATTCATTCTTTTTTAAAATTCACTTATTACATAAATTTATCATATTACTCTATTTTTACTCTGAAATTTAATTTTTTAAATTAAAAAGGTACAGAAAAATGTCACATTTATGGGTAATATAAAAATAGAGAAAAAAACATATTCTACAATTTAAAATTGAATCGGCGTGAATCGGACGTATTCAATAATCTTTGAATTGTATATGACATAAGAAAAAGTAACTTTAATGTGAAACTATGGCCGAAAATTTTATTTAGAAAATAGCTAAAACATTTTTTTGACAGTCGTTTAATTAAGTCTCAAAATAGCAATCCTTCAGGCTATTTTCAAAATCGATATTTCGATTTAGGTAAATGAAATTAGGTCCTGATTTACATATACTGCAAATCCGGGATTTTTTAATTTTTCCAAAGTGACGAAATTAAAAGTGTAATTGTACATATTTTAGCACCAAAAATTAAAGAAGGGCTCATATTTTGAAAAGTCTGCTTAAAAATGAGTCTTATGAGGCAAGATTTAATTTTTTAAATCAGAAACTGCGGTTTGAAATACGACTCGAAAGTGCCGAAAATTGGTTGTTTAAGTTATTTTTAAATAAAATTTTCATCCATTATTTTATATTAAAGTTACTCTTGCTTCCCCAAGTCAATCCTCCACTTCTTCCACTACTCCGCGGTTCCCAATCTAACACTCCCCTTCTTCTTCTTTCCCTCTCCAGCCCTCACTATCTCTCCCCTACTCAACATCATTTTCGTACTTCTCCTTCTCTGAATTATCCCTCACTTCCTCTAGTACCCCTCCCATCACTTACCCTACCCAATTTTCCCCCGTTTCCTCTTATTCTCCTACATTACCTATCACCATTTCTCCTCACTTCCCCTACTTTCATTCTACACATTTTCCCGCACTTTACCTCTTTGTAAAAAAGAAATATGGGTGGTCGGAGGCCTAACCGAAACTATAAGTGTTTCTGTCCGGGGTTACGATACCCTAAGAAAAATAGTAGTACGGTATAAATTTGGAATACTCTAATTCGGAAATAATGGTAGCGGAAGTAGGGAAATTAGAGAAGGGGAAATATAGAAAGTTTGGTGAAGGGAAGTAGGAGAAATGAGGAGAAATAAGGGTATGGGTAGTTGATAATATAGGGAAGGGTAAGGGATCATTCACAAACTACTTGACGCGTTTTTCTTTTGTTTAAATGAAGATGAGAATATTATTTTCGTGAAATGAAAAAGGATACAACAATATAAACAAAAGATAAACGCGTCGCGTAGTTTGTGAACGATCCTTAATTAGGGAAAATGAGTGGAAGTTAAGTATTGAAGTGGGGGAAATGAGGGGTGGGGAATTAGAGGAAGTGGAAGGAGACGAAGTGATGGGAAAGTAGGAGAGGGGAAATGAGTACAGAAGTAGCATGATTAAAGGAGGAAATAGGGAAGTGGGGTTTAGGGGAAGTGAGAGTGTGTGAAGTAGGAGAAGTGGGGACAAATTATGGTAGGGAAAGTAGGAGAAATTATAGGAGTCGAACTAGGGGAAGTGAGGAGAGGGGGAAGTAGATAAGGAAGAACTTGGTTAAGGATGACGAGGGCTGTAGTGTGGGGAGATAAAGTAGGTACGGATCAGGAAAGTGAGGGAGGGAAAGTATAAGAGGGTGATGTTTGAACAACTTAATTAAAGACTTAATAGGCTACAAAATCCTTTTTTGTAGACGCCGTGAACCTACTTCTACTAATTTCTAAATAATAAAGTGGAAAATAAGCTATGTGACCTGTAAATATTAAAATTGAATCTAGATACTTGAAATTTATTAACGACACATTACTAAAAGCATTTTCGAAAGGTTAATGGTCCCTTTTCGCGAATATTGCATGCTAGACATTATGGAGGACAATTTATCACTCAAGAGCGGCTCTTCACATCCTCCTTCCCTTGCAGCAAGTGTTTATACCTCTTCCCTCAATCTAGATCCCTGCCCGTTAGTCATGAGCCAGATTTAAAGTTTTCTCAAAGATTTCAGCGAAAATAAGTTTGAGGTACTAAAAGAAAGTACAAGTATGTACCTAAAAGCTTCTGGATCTATCTTCTTGATTTTATTGTATGAGAAATCCGCATCGAGAAGGTAGACCAATCCGGCGAAGGATTCGTAAGAAAGTTGCGTCAAATAGTTGTGGGCCATTTGAAGTCTTCGAAGTTTGATGTCTCGGGGAAAAGGACCCACGTGAGCGATGTTATTGCCGTTCATGTCCAGAATGTAAACGTTGGGACTGAGCTCGTCGTATGGGATGCTGGTGAGGTTGCTTTCCGAGCAATCTGTCACCCAGTTGATTCGAAAATAGTGACAGTGACAGTCGACCGGGCATTCTTGTTCCACCAGCTCGCCATTCAGGGCGGATCCGACCCAGAAGAGGGCCGTTAAAAAGAGTACAGGCTTCAGCATTGCTGCAGCCGTTCCGTATCTGGATCTGGAAAAATTGATTGATCGATTAGGATAAAAACTCATGACACTGAGAACCTGAACGAATCAAATTCAAGTTATAGAAATAGGTCTTAGGTCTGTAGAAAGTAATAAGCAATATTGATTTTCTTTCAATTTTCTCCTAAGGCTTTCATAGATTACTCAAGCAGAGTGAGCAAGGTGGTCCTTTTAATCGAGAAAAAATTTCCCGGTTTTTTCCCGATTCGGACAGTTTTTAACGGTCGTTGAAATTAGAAAATTAGAAATTCTGAAACTGAAAACATTTTTATTTTAAGTAATCAAACATGAACTGGAAATGATAGGTATACGGTAGGAGCTTTTAACACTTTCCAGTTGAACAACTTTAAATTAAATACCATTAAACTGCAAAATAATTTTATTTTTTATTTTTTATAAATTGAACAGTTCAAAGACTTCGGGTTAAAAAATATAAAGTCACGCGTTTATTTCTAATGCTCTAAATTTAAACGGATATCAAAAATAAGAAACATGCCTTCGTCCACTCAACAAAAATGTTAAAAGAAAAAATTGGCCTTTCAAAACAAAACTTGAAAATCAAATTTTTCTTCCTTCTAACAGGAATCCTAAAAATAAAGAAGGTTCCTTTCCCAATTTAGAAAAAATTGAAACCAAATTTTCCTCCCTCCCAAATCGTTGAAAAACTTAAAAACAAAAAAGCCTCTCTTCTAATTCAGAATAAATAGAAATTTCTTCGCTACCAAACCAATAAAAATTCAAAAAATAAAAAGCCACCCTCTTCCAGTTCAATCCATGTATTGTACAAAAAGTTTCGGCTTCAACTTAATGAAAATGCTAAAAAAAAAATGGCTTCTTCCAAAACAGCAAAAAATGAAAGCCAAAATTTCCTCACTTCCAACTCGATTCAAATATTAAAAATGTAAAATTTTACGCTCCATATTCAGGAAAATTGAAAATTACAAATTCTATTCTTAAACTCAATAAAAATGTTAAAAATAAAAAATGGCTTCTTCTACAATTCTGAATAAAGTAAGGAAAGTTTCATCCCTTCCAAATCAATAAAAAAGATAAGTAAAAAACAGGGCCTCTTCGATGTACAAAAAAATAGAAGATTTTCTTCCTTCCAACTCAATAAAAATGTTAAAAATAAATAAGTATCCCTCCAATTTATACAATTTTGAAAACAAAATTTTTCTTATTTCTCAATTCAACAAAAATTACAATTTTCTCGTTTCCCAATCAATAAGAACGTTACAAATACTATATTCACCGGCCTTCAACTCAATCAAAATCTAAAAAAGAAAAAAGACTATTTTTTTCAAGATTTAAAAATTCTAGGTGTGGACATTTACAGCACTCGGAAACACGAACAATTTATCCTTATGACTTTTTTCGATACAATGAAAAAGATATGAGTTATAGCATTTTCAAAATCCAAAAAAAAACCAAAATGAACATTTTAAGCCAAAAAACGCATGATACGAAAAAAAGTGAATCAACTAAAATTGTGCGCCCTGAAAGTTTTGGACAAATGGCACAAGCTCAAAAAAAAAAAAAAGTTGCTCTTGCAAAAAATAGCGAAAACTCATTCAAGTTTGTCATGAATAATTTTTGATAGGATACGTAGTTTTCGTTTCAATCGTAAAGAATGACATTCAAAATTAAAAAATTAAATTTTTCGAAAAACGACACAAGGTTCGAACTAAAATTAACAAACAAAAGTTGTTCACCCGAAAAAGATCTATAATTTTTTTATTAATCATTTTTAGATAGGACGAATAGATTTTCTTTCAATCGCAAAAAATAAGATAAAAAATTTTTAAATAAATTTTTGGAAAAACGACACAAGAGACGAATAAAATTAAAAGACAAAAGTTGTTTAACCAAAAAATATCTACAAGTTTTTTATAAACTCTGATTATAAAAATATGTTGAAAATAAAAAAAATGAACTTTTTGTAAAAAGGACACTAGATACAATAACATTTTATTTACGAACTTTTTTCGCCTACTATCTGTCCACAAAATATAGGCACCTCGATTTTCGTACAGATTTTCATGAAAATCTCAGCAGAAAAAAATGATAAAAATATGAGACAATATGCGTATTGCAGGTAAAGTTTTTGGCAATACTGATACAAAGTGCCCAAATTTTCAGGTGATTAGCGATTATTTCCTGGCGAATGAAAGCTTAAAAAAAAGTACCACAATCATATTATCACTTCTGAATACTCAACTTTAAATGGCTCTAAGTCACTGAAAAAAAATTATGAAAATTCAGGAAAAATTTATGGTTTCTTTGATTCTTTCTGTGCACAATGGTGAAATTTAGAGTAAAAAATAATCATTTGTTAATAAGTTGTTAACAAAAATGTAGGGAGTTGTCATCTTCGAAACTAAGGAACCTACAGAGATGATTCTTGAACCAAATTTTACATTTTTGGCTTCTGACAGTGTTGTACGTATTTTCAATAAGCAAAAAGTTGCACTGGAATGTTTAAAAAATTATTTTCTTCTTGGAAAAATACAAAAAATTTTACGATAATCGAGACAACCGCATTCTCCGCAGGGCACTTTACTGGCGCTACTGCTAGGCGTGCAATATGACCTTTTCTCGTAACTCAGGCTGTTAGCCCAGTCCCTAAGCCCTGACATAAAAAAAAGGAATACAGTTGCCTCGATTATCGTAAAGTCTTTTGTATTTTTCCAAGAAGAAAATAATTTTTTAAACATTCAAGTGCACCTTTTTGCTAATTGAAAATACGTAGAACACTGTTAGAAGCCAAAAATGTGTAATTTGCTACAAGAATCATCTCTGTACGTTCCATAGTTCCCAATACGACACGCAGTGGGAGGAAATGCACTTTTTTCGTTTAAAAATGTCCAGAGCCTTCAATTTTTGTCCGATTTTAAATTTTTTTTACATTAAAGTTCATTAAATTCTGAAGAGGTTGACGCTATGAACTTTTGCCTCTTCTACTTGTTTATTAATAATTTTTTCACTCAAAGTATGGAAAAACTGAAAATTTTTACATAACAATTTTTTACGCTTTAATAACTGATTAGGTAAACTTTATATTGTCTTAAGTGAATGTTTAGGGACTCATAGAATACAAATAATTCGCTTATCAGTCCATTTATTTGTTAAAAACAAATTTTATGAACAAATTAGCGAATAGTCTTATCGGTAAAAAATTTTCTGTTTACTAAAGTGCTTCATATTAATGTAGAAATAATGTATAATTACAAAAATAATTGAAAAGTTTATAATAACCACTTTTATAAACAATTCTTATGGCAAAATATTAAAATTTCAGATTTTTTCAAATTATAATTTCCTTCAATAGCCAGAACGACTTCAGGTATTTCTTAAAATAATAAATATTTAA
>JAAAKG020094906.1:0-16150 GCA_010014905.2 Druon quercuslanigerum
ATAAAAGAAAATCATGACAATTTATAAAGGGCAAAGCCTATTTAAAAATAGAAAAAAACGGCATTAAAACCTCATATTTCCAAGTGTTTTTCTCCAATTCGCAAATTTTTATTTTTTAAAATACCCCCCCCCCCTCCCCCCGGTAAACCAATGGAGCTCCGGCCAAGCATCTCTCAACACCTCAGCTCGAACCCTTCCGCCGCCCCTGTATGTACTAATATGTATTTCTTTTAAAGACAAATATAATTTCCTTAATTTGAAAAAGTAATTGTATAACAGACATTATCCATTCGTATTAATTTTTATATGATTTTATAATGGCAGAATATAATTATTTATGAATACATGCTTGCTACGATGTGGAATATAAATGTACATAAGTACAATGCATAGGCAGATTTATTTTCATCGCAAACGCCCTATTAAGAGGCAAAGCTTCGAAATGTCTCTCGGTCACCGCGGATTTTAGAAGGTGGAGGTATCGTTTAGGCGCATTTAAGGAGAAGGCGCCCTATTGACAGGCGCCCAACTGAGAGACTTGACTGTAACTTTGCATTTGCCGACTTGTAATAATTGCAGTTACGGCTATCTTTCAAATCAGAGCTCGCAAATCTTTTCCGTTAATGATCATTTCCAAAAATGATGGAATAATTATTTTTTAAGATATTAACAATTTGAAAAATTATTTCAATCATCAGGTGTATCTTTTTTTATGATTTCAATTATATAAAAAGACATTTTTCGATTTTTTGCGGTTGAGAATCCTTTTCAAATCATGGAAATATTTTTCTCCGTATTATCTTTAGTTGATTGAAAAAATTTATTTGACATCTAAATTAAAATTCCAGGACTTGCATTTGGCGGTGGTAGGAAAAAGTGTGCAGTGACAAGTATTGAGAAGTTTTTTCGGATTTTGTGTGGAAGGTGTGAGTAGAGTATGAGGGTGGAAGCCAAAAAGGTGAGTAGAGTTGTGAGGGGTGAATCAGGGAGTAACAAACTAATTTTTATTGTAGTTGTGAGATGGAATTTGGCTAATTAAGGAAATTGAGGTTACGTTGGCAAGGGAGCGAGGTAGTTTTGTGGTGAGGAGTATGGTTCTTGATTGTGGACAAGGGTGGTTCTAGTAGTGCTGGGGGATGTTAGGAGAGAGAAAAGGGTGTCTAAAGGGGCTATGAAGGAGGAAATAGTGTAGAGAAAAGAAAAATTTGGGGCGGTAAGCGAGAACAGCCTTGAAAGACATCCGTTGGCTGCAGTAGGTACATCTTTCCATGGATAGGTCACAGTTACCGACGGAAGAGCAGGAGGTGGGTAGCGCGAGTACTGGCAGTGCATGTAGTGAACTCGAAGGGGAAGAAATTTTAATTAGGCCAAGATAGCCAGCTAGGCGTGGTCCGGTGTCGAGTAGTGAGTCAGGGAGAGGGAAAGATCGGAACAAAGGAAACGCCAAAGGAAGGGAGAGAGCGTCTGGCGCTAGTGAAGGGAAGCATCTCTTGAAGAGGAAAAGAGACAGCAAAGAGAGTCCGGAGAAAAACGCGCTAGAGAGTTTCTCTAAAAAGAACGTACGGACACGTAGCTCAAACCCCATAAAAATGGAGGGGCAAGCAGAGTAAAAGGCTCTCGGTAAGAGATAAGAGATAGGGAAAGGAGGTAAAAGAGCTGAGGAAGCAAGTAGAAGGATTGCAGAGAGAAGTGGCGTCGGTAAAAAAGGAAGAAGATGATAAAATGAAACAGATGGAAGAAGAGATAAGGGAGTATAAGGAAAGGGTGGAACAAACGCTTGAGAAGATGGAGGGCAGGTCGGAAATGGAATTAGTTGGCAGGGGGGAGGGCGAGAAGCAAGGTATTTGGGAGAGGGTGGAGAACATGATAGAAAAGAAAGTGGGAGAGCGGAGGAATGACAAGGAGGAGAGATCGGATAGGAAAAGGATAAGGGCAATGGAAGCGCTGCTATAGAGCATATGGTGGGTTAAAGGCAAGATAGGGAAAGTTAGAATGAAGGGGAGGAAGGATAATGAAGTAGCGGTTGTGGAATTGGAGAGCTGGTGAGAAAAAATGGGGGGGGGGGAGAAAAGCAGGACGGAGGAGTATTAAAGGTGCTGTACTGGAATGTAGCAGGGGTGAAGGAGAAAGATGAGGATTTCTGGAGTTATATCCTAGAATTTGATGTGGTAGGATTGATAGAGACGTTGATGGAGAGAAAGGAATGATATATTGTAAAGCCAAAGTTGCCAAGGGGGTATAGTTAGAAGCTACAGGAGGCGGTCAGAGTAAGGAGAAAAGGAAGGGCAAGTGTGGGAATTATAACAGGGGTTAGGGACGGATTAGAGGGAAAATTTGAAGGAGAGAGACAGGGCGTGCAAATGAGGGCAGTAAAGATGGGAGTGGTAACATACAAGTTTTCCACTGTGTACAATAAGGATGGGATGGAAAGGGTTAAAGAAAGGGTGGAAGACGTACTAGGAGAGAGAGGTGAGGGTATGGATTTAATTCGAGAATTGGGGAGGGAGAGGGGGCCTGTACCGGGAAGGGGAGAGCTTTGAAAGGAAATCGAGCGATAAGTTAATGAATAAAAAGAGCTGGATTTTAAGAGATTTGAGGGAGGACAGAGGATGGGCTATGGCGAATGGTATGGTAACAAGGGACGAACAGGGAGAATACACATACGTAAGTAAGATGGAGATATCTGTGATAGACTATGTGATAATGAATATGCAAGGGTGGGAGGAAATAGAGAAATTGTAAGTGAAAGGGAGGGTGGAATCGGACCATAAGCCATTAAGTTTGTGGATAGAGGAGGAGGTTGGCGAAAGGCAGGGTGGGGAGGAAAGATTGTTAGGGGAGAGGGTGTCATGGAAGAGAGAAGCAATAGAGAAGTATCAAGAGCAGTTGGAAACTTAAGCTTTACAGGAGAGACGGTGGAAGAGATATAGGAGGATCTGAAAGAGAAAGTGAAAGGTTGTATGCAAAACAAAGTACTTTGAAAGAAGAAGAAAGAAATGGTGAAGCCGTGGTGGAATAGGGATTGTAAACTGATAAAGAGAAATGTGAAAAGAAAGTACAGAAAGTGGAAGGAAGGAACTGCGAAAATGGAGGAGTACGTATAAATGAGGAAGGAGTTTAGGATAATGTGTAAGAAGAAAGCGCAGGAAAAGAAAAAAGAGTTGGAAGAGGAGTTGAGAAACGTAGGGTGGGGATAAGTGAGAAGATAAGAAGTGACGAATAGAGAGAATTTTTTAAAGATTCATTTCAGGGATAAGACACACGAAGAGAGATGAGGGGAAAGGAAGTTAGAAAGGTCTAAGGCAGCAGGGCTGGACGGTGTAGAGAACGAAGCACGGCGGTTTAGAACACAAGAGGTAAGGGAGAGGCTGCAGGGCGGGGGAAGGGGTTCCCAAGAGGTTGGAGGTAGGGGTTGATCGTAGCACTGTATAAAAAGAAAGGGATAGGCAGGAAAATTATAGAGAAATTCCGCTAATGAATACGGCGTACAAAATATACGCGATGGTGCTGGCATATAGGCTGCGGAAGGATGTTGAGGGGAAAGGCGTACTGCCGGAAACGCAGGCGGGTTTTAGGGAGGGAAGGAGTACTAGCCAAAAAAGGGTGCCAAAGTGTAGTCGTTTTTTGTAGATCTAAAAGACGCGTTCCCTTTGGTGGATAGGGGGGAGGTTGTGGAAGGCAATGAAAGAGAGGGGAGTGGAAAGAGGCCTCTGATCAAGAGGGTGAGGGAGGTATATGATTAGACGAAAGATAGGGTGAGAGGAGGGGAGGGAATCTCTGAAGGTTTCTGGACGGATAGGAGGTTGAGGCAAGGCTTAGCTTAGCCCAACGCTGCTTACAATTTTAATCACAGATATGGAAAGCAAACTAGCGGCCGGAGTGGTAGGAAGAGTTAGGGTAGGAGGGGTAAGGATATGGTCACTTGCATATGCAGATGACAAAGTGCTGCTAGCAAAGAGCGAAGAGGCTTTAAAGGAGATTATGAAAAGGTTGAGAAGATACTTGGACAAAAATAGGTTAGAGTTGAATGCGGATAAGTCGAAGGTTATGGTGTTCAGGAAAGGAGGGGGAGATAAGGGAGGGGAGTTGAAGTGGAAAGGAAAAGCGGTACAGAAGGTGAAAGAGTTTGTGTACCTGGGCTTCCTGTTTCGGAGGAATGTGGAAGTGGATGGTCATATAAAAGAGAGAGTAAGAAGGGCAAATATGGTGATGAGGCAATTGTGGGGGCTCGGAAAGAGTTTGTCTTCAGATGATTTTGTAAGGAGAATGAAATTGTTTGATTCGCTAGTGATGAGTGTCTTATTTTACGGAGTGGAAGGGTGTGGCTGGAAGGTAAGTGAGGAGGTAAATAGGATACAGTAGAGGTATGTAAAGTTGACACTGGGGTTAGCAAGGAATACACCAAACTATATTGTCCAGGGGGAGGCAGGAAGAACGAGTTAAAGGGATTATAACGGGGAGTCGAGCGTGCAAGTATAAGGAGAAATTTTTAGAAGAGGGGGGAAGTAAGCTGGCTAGTGAATGGTGGTGGCAGAAGGAGAAGAGTTGTAGGAGTGGGAGGATGGAGGTGGAAAGGAAAAGGTATTTTAGAACGAATCAATTGCAGATGGATGAAGGGAAGAGGATGGATAAGAAAGGAAGGAGGATATATGAGTTGGTTAAAAGGAACAGCATGGAGAGAGAGAATGAAGCAGGGGAGGAGAGAATAAGGAAGCCAAGGTTTAATGGGAACTATTTGTGGATTATGTTAAGGGAGACAGCGCAATATTTGTGTGAGAAGGGAGAGCAAGGAAGTCAGGAACTTATAGCGAGAATGAGATGAGGATTCATGGAGAGTTATAAAAGGTTCTGGCTTTCTGGAGAGAAGAGGATGTGTGAATTGTGTGGGAAGCGGGATGTTAAAGTGGAGCACTGGTTGAAGAAGTGTGAAGAGGTGTAAAGGAGTGGGATAAGCATAGAGGTAATATTGCATGGAAGGGGGGACAAAAGGGCAGTGGCATGGGTGAAGGGGGTATTGGGTAAGATGGAGAAGAAGAGAAGGAAGAAGGAAGAGGAATGGAGAAGGAAATATTGTATATACAAAAGGAAGTTGATTTAAGAAAATTGTACATATTGTAAATAGTAGATAAGGATTAGGGATGAGCTGCGGAGGCAGAGGCTGGCAAGGCGAGGCAAAGTGAGAAAGTAGCGACATGCGTGCGAGGCGATGCGAAGTGAGGAAGGGAACGTCGGCTTAGAGATAATGTGTGGATGGATTTTAGTTTTTAAAGAGTTCTAAAAAAATTCTTAAAAAATGAAAGTGTAAGCGAGTCAAGTTTTTAAGGTCAGCAGGCTGAAAAATAAACGTTTATCTAATTCAAATTCCAAATTAAGGTTAAAAATTATTGACTGGTTCGTGAGAATTCTACTTTGAGAATAATTGATCATTTGTGTTTGTTCGTTAAAAATATCTTTCAACGAAATCCAATTTCTGATAAATATAACTATGTATTTCTATCTTATTTTCGTCTTCTGGGGCTTTACACATTTTGAATTACTGATTGCTGACTATCCGTAAACAATGTATCTCTTCAATATCACGTTATATACACCTTTTAGATTTAGATTAGCGAGCTATCAAAACATTTATAAAACTGATCCCTGATTACTTATACAAATTTAATTATTTCCAAAAATATTAAAGAAAGTAAATCTACCAAAATATAAATCTTTATTCTCCTCATTTTAAGGTAGTTATCGTGCCCAAAATCAGATCTCTAGAAAAAATTGTTTTTTTATGATTTTAAAAATTATTAATGATAATAATTTTTGAATTCATTCATTCACTGTGACCACGCTGGAGCTCTTATGCTTCTGCTTGGTGGTCTATACCAAATTGAATACATTTTAGATATTCAATTCAATTATTGAATTCAATTTATATATATGAAATTCAATAATATAATATAATTTTAAATATTCTCAATTGTTTAGTTTCAATTGCAATTCATTTTCAATCTAATAGTTTTATATTTAAATATTTTAAATTATTTGGTTTTAACTTTTAACTTATAAAAGTGTCTGGTCTTTTAATTTCTTCGCAACCATAGAATATCAAACTGAAAGACTTGATAGTTGAAATTTTTTTTTGTGTAAAGGTTTTTTAATTAAACAAATCAGAATTTTTTGTTTTAAATACTGTTTCTTTGGTTATTTCAGACATTTAAATCATATATGGCCATCTTGATTTGTATTTTTTTTTAATTTTTAATGCAACATCATAAAATTGTCCGTTTTTAGTTATAGTTTTTAGTTTAAAAAATCATTTTAAATTGAAAAATATTTGATTTTAAAATTTCAAAAATGAATAATAACTCTAAGCAAACTGTTAAGAAGTCAACGATTTGAAATAAAAAAGTTAAACATTGTATGTTTTAAATGGAAATTGATAAAACTTAAGCTAGCTGAAATTGATTCTTCAGTAATTAAATAATTTTTTTCATTCTAAAGGGTTAACATTTTAGAGTTCTGAATTTTCTTGTTCAATTTTAAATTTTCAGAATCGTTCGGATTCGTTTAATTTGAAACGTTCTGTGGTAGAAGTTTTTTTATTTTTAATGTTTTCTATTTAAAATTACATGTTATTAATAACGTGTTTTTTAACATTTAATTTTAAAGGTTTATATTGTTTTAAATTTCCATTTTGAACGGTGAAAATAAAAGTACATATTAATTTTTCGATTTTCGATAAAACTTAATCCATTTTAATGCTAAATTATATTTTTTTGTGTTTTAACAATTGTAAAAATCTAGAATTTTAGAAGCTTAGGATTTGAAGGGTCCAGTTTAGTTTTTCAGTTTTAAATTGTCAAATTTTAATCCAAGTGGAAATTATTTTAATTCCAAACTTTTCCATTTCAAATTATTCAAATTTGAACGATTTGAATTGAAAATAATACAATTCCAATTCCTTGAAATTTTTAATGATCCCATTATCAAAGTTATAATCTGAATGTATTCAATATTTATTTCAAAATTTTAATCTGATATCATTCATTTTCGAAATCATACAATTTCAACTCCTCTTTAATGGCATTGTTCCATTTTTTAAATTTTGACAAAAATTATTTAATTTTGAGAGTTACTGTTTAAAACTTTAAATTCTCAAATTATTCATTTTTTTAAATTTTACCTGTTCTAAAATTGTTTGAATTGGAACGGTTTTAATTCAAAATCGTTTGATATATATTTTGTTTTAAATTTCAATCGGTTACAATTCGAAATTATTCATTATCCATTATCTTTTTTAATAAAAATTGAACTTGTTAATTATAAATTTGATTAGTATAATTTATTTTTATAAATCGTTTTTATTTTAATTGTTACGAAATAAGAACCCAGAAATGTGAACGTGGACTTCGCGCGCGTAAATTTTCTGCTAGACAAAACAATGTTACTAATAATGTAATTTCGAATAAAAAAACATATCCAGTTATGACACAAAGATTTAGAAAAAAAACGGGGTTTAAATTGAAATCATGAAAATTTTTTAATTTACACAAATTCAAATTTAACTCTCAAAAATAAATTTTATACTTGGAAGCATTCATTCGAATTTTCAGCTTTAAAAATTAAACATTTTCAATTGTAGCAGTTTTTTACTATTCAAAATTGGATAAATTTTAGTCAAATAATTATTAAAATCATAAAAATCTGATAATTTAAAAAAGGAAAAGTTGAAAAATTTCAAACATTCAAAAAGCATTTCTTTTCCCATTGTTTCCTGCAACTAAATTGTTTTTTTTTTATACATTTTAATAAAAGATCGTTGTTTTTGGGAAAACATTCATTTTTTGAAAGTAAATTTGTCTATGGCTGAAATCGTTCCAAACATTTTTTTCAAAAGAAAAATTTTTTGTTAACAAATACCTGAATTTGAAGACTATTTATTTATTTTTAAAAAATCCCAGAAAAAAAGCCACGATTTATTTTTTTTAAACTTTTTTCTCGAAGTACATTAAATATATTACCCATAATGAAAAAGAGGGATTAAAAGCAGCACCTGTCCAAGGAATTTTGCAGCCGAATATTTTGTATTTTTTTTCTCTCCCATCTCCAGTCCAAACAATGAAAAGAAGGAGAAGCAAAAAGGCCTTCGATTTCGCTCAGTTGAAGCAGCCCAAGTCAACAGTGATTCTTTACTCATAGTCTTCAACCGGTTCAAAGCGAATCGGTTTTAACCAGTTCATTCTTGTGAATCAGTGATACAGTTTGGGATTGAAAAACAATCTTTCGATTAGATTTGATTACAAGAAAAATAATTCACTGATTGTTGACAGTGCAATGTGATTAATTCAGTGTTCCCATTCTTTCCAAGTTCAGTGCAATCGTGAAAATTCGATCATCAAACTATACTTTATATCTCAAAGTTTCAACATTTTTAACAAATGTATTATCAAATTTAATTTTCTAATTATAGTGGTTTAAATTATTTTATTATTTAAAGGTTAATGAAACTTTTTTTGAATCGATCTCCGAAAATGTGCGACTTTAGAATCATAAATGTGTTTAGAAAGAGAATTAAAAAGTTAGTATAACATATTTTCCAATTTTAAATCCGTATTTTTTTCCTCAACAAATATTCTTTTATTAATTTAAGGCTTTTTGAATATTCAGATGGATTATGGAAATATTAACGAAAATTGTCTTCATAAAATGTCATGTTAGAAACAAATTGATAATTTTCTTTTCTTTGCGGCAGTTTACAGTGCAATCTACATTCTTGTAAATCTCTGAAAAAAACTTTAACATTTCCGATAATTGCCAAAATAGCTTACGTTTTTTTAAAAAATATAAAAAGTATATTTTCTCAAATAGTTATTTTGGATTTTTTTACCTAATTTTTGTAGAATCACAGTAAGATAAGGGATATTTTCTGTCAATTTTATCCCCTCTAAACTATCCGTTCAAATAGAGAAATTTTTTTATGAGACGAATGAAAGATTCCGCAATAATAAAATTCTCCAACAGTTTATAACATTACAAATTTGAAAATTCACGAATAATAAAATTCTAGATAGAAAAAATTAAATTTTTTATAGATAAAATTAATTAAATTATCACAATTAAAATTTTTGTAATTTATACAAAAATTTAATGTTTATATTCGGGGATTGTCTAGTTCGGATATTATATAATTCGGACATTATCTGTCGGAAATTTTCAATTTCGCTAATTTTATAAAATGTAAGAATTTTATTATAGTGGGAATTTTTCCAATTTGGGAAATTTTGTTAATCGGGAATTTACAATTTAGGAATTTTGTTATTCGGAAATTTTATAATTCAGGAATTTTATTATGCAGAAATTTATCAATTCGAAGATTTTATCATTCGGAAATTTGATTATTCTAGAATTTAATTATATGGGAATTTCACACTGTCGTTAATTTTATTTTTCAAGATTTTTCAGTCGATCCTTTTTTCTAATATACAATTAATTTTTAAAACTATTAATTCCTCTTTTAGACATTTTTATATTTTTTATATCTCAAAGAACCTACAATTATTTTTGATAAATATTATTTCATTATTAAAATTAAAATAATAAAATATTTTTATCAAAGGAAAGAATTTTTTAATGTTTATAGCTTTTAAAAATTATTGTTTAAATTAAAAGTAAGAATAAAGGAAAAAATATATTTACGAATGAAAAATGCTGTTCGAAAATGTGCATTTAATTGCACTTTTTTAATGTTCTCAAAAATCTAATGATGTGTTTAAATTTATTTTTTATATATTTATCAAACAATTATTATTTTTAATCCAAACAATATTTTTTCTAACAAAACAAAAATGTTCCTAGATAAAAATATTTTATTTTAGTATTTTTAATAAATAAATAATATTGATCAAAAAATATGTTTTTCATTCTTTAATTTCGGCCATTTTCTAATTTGGTAACATTATAGACTATTCGGAAATTTTGTTATTCGGTAATTTTTGAATTCAAAATTTGTATGCTGTGACAATTTTATAATTTCTAGAATAATATTATTCGATAATTTTCCAATTCACAAATTTTCAGTATCAAGAATTTTATTTTTCGGGATTTTTCATTCGCAACATAATAAAACTACCAAAAATATTTTCTAACGAAATTGAAATATTCTGAAAGTAAATGTTAATTAAAGTAAAAAACTTGAAAAATTCCAAAACTTTGAAACCGAAAATTTAATCAGTGATAAAGTTTGTAATCTTCAATCACAATTACGGAATGTTCTGATATATTGTAGCTAAAAATTCTGAAACTTGTAGCACGAGTTTTTTACGTTTCGAGTAACGGAAACTTTATTACGTTAAATTGAACAGAAAATGACGTAACTTATTTCGTAATTCAAGGTAAATTTACGAAAATTTCGCCATAATTTTGTAATTTTATGAAAAATTTCAGAAAATTCATTTACAAATTTTGTAAACTCGGTCGGTATATTAGATTTTTTATAAGTAAAATGATAAAATTATGATTTTTGCTTATCTGTTGTCATTAATTTTATTTCTTTTCTAGTTTTGTATTTTCAGTTTTTTCTGTTGCTTTTCTCTTCTGAGTTTACCACTAGACTCTTACTGAGTTAAGTAAGAAGTAAAATTAATCAAAATAGAACAGCAAAAATCATAATTTCATCCATTTTTGAACTTAAAATCTAGAATATTTGATATTTTAAAACTCTTTAACCGTGTATTTTGTAAATATACATAATTTTAGCTTATTTAAGACATAAAACTAAGAATGTTAAAAAAAAATGATATTTTCAAAAGCTGACTTTATATTAGAAAAAATAAGTTTTTCTATGAGGATGAATACCTTAGCGAGGATGAAACTCGCAGGATAACTGAATATGTAACTTTTTAAAGATAATTTTCTTTAATATTTTTGTAATTCACCTAAGTGTTGAAAGAACCTTTAAACTCATGAAAAAAAATCTTTATAAAAACAGAAAATACTAGTCGGATATTTTGCCACGGAAAATATAAAATCTATCACAGCCTAAATGAAATGACTCAAAAGAAAATACTTCTGATAAATTTGCACCAAAAAGCAATTGATTTTTAAATAAATGTTTAACCCTTAATTTCACTTTTTGTTTCAGAATTGGTGGGATGGATGGACGTTTTCTAAATAAAGCTGCTGGAGACAGTGAAGAAATTGATTATCAAAATAAAAGAAACACCATGACATTAAATGTAAATGGATTGTGGGACGTGGTTCCCCGATTGGATCATTACAGGTTGGTGAAAAAGGAACAGCTTAGAGTTAATACGAAGGGGAAGAGAAAGTACCTTCAACACGCTGAAAACTATAAATTCTCAATAATTTCTCTATAATTTATTCGCATATCTGCAATTTTTACTGACGCTTTCAGTACCGTCAATAGGGGCTATTGTGTCAATAAGGTGTAAAGAAAGAAATACTAAAAAAAAGTAAAATTTGACGGACATTAGAGCATAAATGCTGCCCCATCTTTACCCCCAACTTTACCATAATAGCCTCAATTAACGGTACCTTATTTTGTATTTCTGACGCAACTTTTGAAAATTAATTCTAGTAAATAAAGGTTTGTCTAATTTTTAAAGTTAGTAAAACGTTGTTTCAGACTGAGTAGGAGAGCTAAAAGGCCATCCTTAGGCGAACTACATGAAGGAAACCCTGTAAAGGTAGAAGATAATTAATTGGTTTCTAAATTATTGATCCTAGAATCGCTTTTTCATTTCCTTCGTTATCATGCGGAAGAAAGTTTCTTGCATCTCTAAGTTTTTAGTTTCTTATCAAGGTGGAAAAGAAAAACAATTGAAGGGATGGATCAGAATAACTTTAAAGTTTGCATAAAAACTCTCGAGTTTCTCCTCATTTAAAGTGTACTGTAGATTATACTTTGATTCATGACTTTTCTTTAGTTTATTATTCATTTTTTTCTTGATAATTTTGTACTTTTAGGGAAGATTATATATATATATATATATATATATATAAACGAAATTTTACCCAATTTTCTTTCGAAGGAATAAAATACTTTCGTCAACCATGAAGTAAGGAAAAGATATTGGATTAATCAATTTTCAAATAAAATAATAAATTTCTAATGATTAAGTCATGAAAGCTTAAAACTTAGTGAATTTTAAACAATCTTAAAAACTTCTGAATGTAAACAATTTCATGTTTCAATATTTAAAGTAAATTTACTGCTTGAAAGCATTAGTTTGCCTTTTCAACATTAGAAATTAAAAAATTTCAATTAAGAATTTTGTAATTATAAACATTTAGAGTTGGAAAATTTTGAAATGAAAAAGTTTAATATTGAGAATTATTCAGTTAAATTTTCAAAATTGTACGTATAAAATACATACGTAAATAAATACAATTTCAAATTTAAAAATACGATAATTAGATGGAGTGATTTTAATTTGAAATGGGATAGTTACATGTATTTAAGTATTTCTTTATTTTCCTATAAATAAAAGAGCACTTAAAACTTAATTTAAATACTTTTAAAAAAAAATTTCAAAATAAGTTAAAACTTTTCTAATAGCTTTGAGAATTTTTCCAACATAATTTTTTTTATAAATATTTTGTCTCAGGAATAAAGTATTCAAATAATCCTTTAAATTTACTACCATTTTTGAAATTTTATGCAGAATTTAAAAAATGTATATCTAAATGTATGCAATTGTCCCACTGTTAAAAAATCTTAATCGAAAACATCCCAAATTTAACATATTCAAATTAAAAGTGGACGTTAAAATGGTCAACAATTCAACTTTTGAAAATTTATACTCTAAAATGACGCATATTGGTACAGAATTTCAGTATTTAATTTTCTATCTATTATCTACAAAATAAGAGAAAAAAAAGAAAGGACAATATTTCTTACTCTCAAAATAATAATCTGAAGATGTAAATAAATCTTAAGAATTTTTTTATCAAAAATACAAATTTTCGACAACAAAACACTAATACAGCATTACAAAAAATTGTTTCGAAGTGTGCATCTTCTTTGAATTTGAATTTTTTTTTTAATTTCCGACTTGCGTAAAGAACGTAAAAGTAATCTTCCTTTGTTTGCAAATTTTCGAAATGTAATGATTTTTTACTAAATAATACCGATTTTAGGCCTAAAACACCAATATAACCTAAAACTGTTAAAAACTTGTAAATCTTCTTTAAAAAATATTTTTTACAACTACTATACAATTTAATATTTGTATTTGACCATAGAAATTTTAACGTAACATTTTTTTGTTAAAAATATCAAGAATTTACGAAAAATATAACATAACGAAAAATTGTTCTGAATTTTAAATGTGCTTCGAAATCAGATGATCTTTGTTTCAAATAACGTAAATACAATCTAAAATTGTTTAAAACATATAAATCTTATTTAAACTATAATGATTTTTGTTTTAAAATACCTTTTGGCGTAAAGTTCTAACGTAACTAACAATTTTTGAAAAACTATGACTTTTCCAAAATTTTCGTATTCAATTCCTGTTAAAAAACCGCAACCAAAACCGAAAAATGTAAATTAAAAAAAAATGTCATCTTTGAAATCTAGAATTTTCTTAATAAAATTACCCGTTTGTGGTTTAAAACGCTAACATAAACTGATATTTTTAAATGTTGGGAATCTTAATGAAAAATTTTGCTTAAAAATGCTAAAAAATATTCATTTAAACCATTTTTGTATAAAAAAAATAATTTTATTCGACCTTTACAATTTTTTGAGCGTATATTCCAAGGAAAAGTCAGTGCCGCAAAATACTTGCAAAATTATGATAATTTTTTAATTAAAAATATCAATCATTACTCTAATTTGAAAACAAGAATATTTTAATAATAATATAAATATCTTTTACTTATATCTTATAATTTTCTATCATTTTATTTTGCTATTGATTTGTATTTGAATCGTTATTTCATTCCTATTATACCATTTGTATTTCTTATGAAAGTAATAAAAACCAAAATATGAATTTTAAATTAAATTAAAAAAGGTAAAAATAATATTTTAGCTTGATTTAAATAAGCTTAATAAACAATTTCAGTCTGGCTTTTCCGGTTACGAACTCGGAGCGCTACCGCCTGATCTCATGGGGAGTTGAAAGACTCCCGTATCGCGGTTTATGTATGTTGCGTGTATTTTTTAAAGCCTTTTATTTTTAAGTAGTAGATATAAAAATGGTTTTTTTCTGTAAAAAAAATCATTATAATTAATAGAATATAAAAAAATTTAATTATAGAGTACTATTCAAAAATTGGCTACGCTCATGTTATTGATACGAATTCTCATATTGCAAGGATCGGTTTCAATTGAAAAATTGCGCGAATGCGACCGTGACCTTGAGAACTCTAATAAACTAAGGAAAATATATGCGTCTCGTACGCATTTTATAAGAAACAAACATTTGTATGTGTAATTAGGTGCGCCTGTGTAGAGTCACGTTGCTTCCAATATATAAACGCACACAAATAAATAACATACAATTGGGGTATGATTGGTCAACTCATATGATTGTGATTACTATAAACGCGCTAGAAACGATCAAACAAATTGTTTCTTTGTTTTTCTATTTGTGATCATAATTCCGAAAAGGTTATCCAAAAATTTAATACTGAGCCAAAAAAAGAAGATTTGTTGTAAAAAATCTCGAAAAATAATAATCTGAGATAAAATATTCAAAATTACAGTTGTAGGTCTCATTAAAATACATATTTTTTCCTTTTAAAACACTTTTTCTCTAAAATTAATATTTTTCGAGCAATACTGATCTTTCATTTTTAGATTTTTTATTACAAAAAATTCAAAATTTCCTATATTTGTGTCAAAAAAATATGTGGGAGGTGTCCTTTGGTGTCCATATGTCCAAACCTAAAAAACGTTGGAAAGGTGCTCTTAAGAATATTGTTTCAACTGACTTTTGTTCCCTTTTCAAGGTCCACTTTTTGATATGTATTAATATTTTACCTTTAATACATTTTTTAAAGAAAAATCTGTACATTCATTTTTAAACACAAAAAATATGTATTCCCATGAGATCTTAAACTTTTATGTTTAACATTTTTTATCTGACATCAATATTTTTTTTAATTTTTGAGAAAAACTAGTTTTGGAAAAAAGTAAACAATTTTAGTTACTTTGTTTATATAAATTTGCGCCAAACTTACTTTTTGGACTGTTACTGCATTAGAGTGGACCGAAAAAGATCAAAATAATTATATTCATTGGTAATAGCACTCAAAAGTTTTTATGTGATATTGAGAACAAAACTGAAAAAATTACCCACAAAATAAATCCAAAACAATAAGAACTTAGGACAAGAATTTATTAAAATCAAGATTTAAAAATAAGAATATTTTATAACGTAATAAAAATTGTATTACTTTTTATTTGAACATCGAAAAACTACAAACACTGGAATCGCATATAGCAAATTTTTTTGTTAAATTCTTAATGTAATATTTGAAAATAGTGCAATTTTTAGTGAGAGACTTAAAAAAGAAATAATTTATAATCGAAAAATATTTCATTGGAAAATTTCACGAATAAATAATAATTCTAAATTTTTCCCGTTCATAAGTTTTGAATTTGTAACTGAGATTGTAATGGTTGAATTTTGAAAAGTATGACGAATGATTTTGAAATACTTGATTTTTAAGCGATTTACACCTAATCAAAGTAATTAAGAGATTTTAAAGGCTTATTTGAGCATATACAAGTTTTTAATGAAGTTAGGATTCGTTTCATTTCCAACGATCCGTGAAAGAGAAATTTGTTAATTTTTATTTTCTTTATTCAAACATCCCTTTTGTTTATTATTAGTTTAGCATAATTTAATTCCAACGATTTTTTGGAAATTTTTTGAATTTTAGACGATGAAAATGCTTGTATAATCAATTTTAATACAAATTATAATTTTTTGTAATAACAATTTAAAATTCTATAATTTCAGAAGCTTTGACTCTGAAAAATTCCATTTCAAATGGTCAAATTTTATTATCTTTGAATTCGAAATTATTTAAATTCGAAAATTGAGGCGTCGGATGCAAAAAGGAGATATAGCATTATTTTGCTGGAGTGGGGAGGCCCCTGAGCTCCTGAAAATGAAGTCTTGAATTT
>JAAAKG020094917.1:0-16149 GCA_010014905.2 Druon quercuslanigerum
AATTCACATTTTAAAGTTGAATGTTCATCTGTTTTTAAGAAAATGCCTATTTTTTTGTGAAATTGAACCATTTTTTTATTAATTTTTTTAGTTTAAGAATCAACAAATTATTTAAACATTAATTTCCTCTTTAAAAATTTAACTATTTTTTTGAAAATTCATTTTTACTTTTGTGTTAAAAATTAATTTTTTCACTGATAATTCTACTATTCCATTTTTTGTGAAAATTTAATCTTTTTAGATGAAAATTCAATTTTTCAGTTTAAAATTTGTTTTTTTGTAGATAATCAATCCTCTTCGTTGAAAAATGATCTTTTTGCTTAACAAATCATTTGGTTCACCGAAAACTAGTTTTTTAAATTAAAAATTATTTTCTTATCTAAAAATTTATTCATTCCATTTTCCTTGAAGGAAATTCCTATTTTATTCTGAAAAATTCAACTAGTTTTTGAAAATTCGTTTTCTTTTTTTTTTTGTTAAAAATTTAAATTATTTGTTTTTTTTAATTTAATTTTTTTAAATGACTTTAATCATTCCATTTGCTGCTGAAGATAATCTAAAAAATAATCTTTTTTGATAGAACATTCACCCTCTTACTTGCAAATTTATCCCTTTGGTTTAAAAAATCATTTATTTTTTTGTAAATTAATTTCTTTTGTTAAAAAATTTATCCTCTTCATTAAAAATTTATACTTTGCGATAATAATTTCAAAATTGTATTTTTTTTAAATTAAAAATTAATTGAATTAACTGAACGTTCAGCTATTTCATTTTTTTGAAAAAAAATTGACATTTTTTTAAAGAAAAATAATCTTTTTCGTATAAAAACGCAACTGTTTAATTAAAAGTTAAAATAAATTAATTTTGAGTTAAAAATTTCCATTTTGGGGTTGAAGATTCATACTTTTTTTTAAAATTGAACAATTTGGTAAAAAATTAACCTATATGCTCAAAAGATTAACAACTTTTTAAAATTATTTTTTCAATTAAATATTCATAATTTTTATTACTTTGGTTAAAATTTTAACCATTTTGTTTAAATATAGTTTTTCATTTTTTGTTGAAAATTAATTTTTCTAACTGATAATTTAATTATTCCATTTTTTGTTAAAAATCTATATTTTTTTATTGAAAAATCCATTCGAAAGAAAATTTAAACATTCTTCACAAAAATTAAACGATTTGGTAGAAAAATATTGTGTTAGAATCAAGGTTCAATTAGTTTGTTAAAAATAATTTTTTAATTGAAGATTCCTCATTTTATTTAAAATTTTATTTCCCTGCTTGAATATTTAAATAATTTCTTGCAAACTTATTTATATTTTTTTGTTAAAAAATGACCTTTATTAGTTGAAAATTTAACTATTTCGTTTAAAATTCAATTGTTTGTTGTAAAATTAAGTTTTTTCTGAAAATTCATATTTTTGGCTTAGAAATTCCACAATTTGTTTATAAAGTTAAACTATTTGTTAGAAAATTTAACGCTTTTGTAGAAATTTCGTCCTTTTTTTGCAATTTCTTTTTTTAATGAAATTCAAACTTCTTGGTTGAGAATTCAATTATTCTGTTAAAAAAATAAACTGTTTTGTACAAATCTTGCCCTTTTTTCTTGAAATTTTTTTTCTTTATTGAATAAAAAATTTTTCGTCGCTGAAAATTTGTCTTTTTGATTCGTTTATTTATTTTTGATAACATAATTAATTATTTAGATATTCATTTAGTAATTTATTGATTAATTCATTGTTTAAATTTATTAAAATTTTTGTTCTACATTTAAAACATAAATTTTTTTTAAATTAAAATTTAATTTATTATAGCGCTTGAATTTTTTCGTTTGAAAAGATAAGTGGAGAGAGAAAATATTATTAGTGAAGATGATCACGTATGCAGTTTTGAAAACAATGTGAATATTGTTTTAAGAGCATGAGTGAGTTCCTGTGTCTTGTGAAGACAGTCAGTGTATTGTGACAAGTTTGCGATTCTTTCGATAATCGCTTTTCGTATCAGAATTTAATTCACTAAAATGATACATTTTTTTTATTTATAACTTGATTATTTTTTTATTTAAAAATTTTATTTAAAAAAAATGTAATTAAAATAATTCAAAACCAAATTTATAATAACTTAAAACTCAAAATTCCCTTCCTTCCAACTTAATAAAAATACCAAAATCAAAAAAATTCTCCTCTCGGATTCAGAAAAAAAAACCAAAAATGCATAAAATATAAATAAATAATAATGATAAAAACAACAAACAGTGCTTCTTTCAAATTCAGAAAAAATGAAAACTAGAATTCTCTCCTTTCCAACTCAATGAAAATGTCAAAAAAAAAATTTCCCTCTTCTAAATCAGAAACAAGAGAATTTACAAAAATTTATTTTCTTCTAGTTATATAAAATTTTTTGAAATAAACAAATATCTCTCTTACTTTTAAAAAACAAGTTTAAAAAACGAACTCCTCCCAACTCGATTAAAAAATATTAAAACCAAAAACATATTCCTTCTGCAGTTTAGAAAAAAAAAATTAAAATTTTATTCCTTCCAAGCAAATAAAAATGACAAAAATGCATAAAAATATTCTCGAAAAAATTGATTATTTTCCAATCTCAAAATAAAAAAAAAATGTTCTTTCCTAAATCATACAAAATTAGAAATTTTTTTTTTGTTTCCAACTCAATTTAAATTTTAAAAATAAAATTTTCCCTCTTGTAATTCAGGTAAAAAATTATTTGTAAAAATTTATTTTCTTCTAGTTATATAAAAATTTGTTAAATAAACAAATATCTCTCTCACTTTTAAAAAACAAGTTTTAAAAACTAATTTCTTCCAACTCGTTTAAAAAATATTTAAACCAAAAACATATTCCTTCTGCAGTTTAGAAAAATATAATCAACACTTTATTCCTTCCAAGCAAAAAAAAAAAATTGATTATTTTCCAATCTCAAAATACAAAAAAAATGTTCTTTCCTAAATCATACAAAAAGTAGAAATTTTTTTTTGTTTCCAAATCAAAGAAAACGTTGGAAAGAAAATTTTCCTTCTTCTCTTTCAGAGAAAAAAAAAGAATTTACAAAAATTTATTTTCTTGCAGCTTCATAACAATTGTTAAAATAAACAAATATCTCTCTTAATTTTAAAGAAACAAGCTTAAAAAACTATTTTTTTATTCAAACATTTTAATGTTAAAAAATTGTAATTAAAATAATTCAAAACCAAATTCAGAATAACTTAAAATCCAAAATTCCCTTCCTTCCAATTAAATAAAAATACCAAAATAAAAAAAATTCTTCTCTCGGATTCAGAAAAAAAAAACAAAAAATGCATACAATATAAGTGAATAAAAATAATAAAAACAACAAACAGTGCTTCTTCCAAATTCAGAAAAAATGAAAACTAGAATTCTCTCCTTTCCAACTCAATAAAAATATTAAAAATAAAATTTTCCCTCTTCTAATTCAGAAGAAAAAAATTTACAAAAATTTATTTTCTTCTAGTTATATAAAATTTTTTTAAATAAAAAAATATCTCTCTTAATTTTTAAAAAACAGGTTTAAAAAACTAATTCCTCCCAACTCGATAAAAAAATATTAAAACCAAAAACATATTCCTTCTGCAATTTAGAAAAAATAGTCAACACTTTATTCCTTCCAAGCAAATAAAAATGACAAAAACGCATAAAATTATTCTTGAAAAAACTGATTATTTTCCAATCTCAAAATACAAAAAAAAATGTTCTTTACTAATTCATAACAAAATTAGAAAAAATTTTTTTTGTTTCCAACTCAATTAAAATTTTAAAAATAAAATTTTCCCTCTTGTAATTCAGGTAAAAGAGAATTTACAAAAATTTATTTTCTTCCAGTTTCATAAAAATCTTTAAAATAAACAAATATCTCTCTACATTTTAATGAAACAAGTTTAAAAAACTAATTCCTCCCAACACGATTAAAAAATAATAAAAAAAAAAACATGTTCCTTCTCCAGTTCAGAAAAAAATAATAAACATTTTATTCCTTCACAGCGAATGAAAATCACAAAAACAAAAAAAAAAATTAGAAAAAAATTTTTTCGTTTCCAAAAAACGAAAATGTTGCAAAGAAAATTTTCCCTCTTCTAATTCAAAAAAAAAGAATTTTCAAAAATTTACTTTTTTCCCGCTTCATAACAATTGTTAAAATAAACAAATATCTCTCTTAATTTTAAAGAAACAAGCTTAAAAAACTATTTTTTTATTCGAACATTTTAATGTTAAAAAATTGTAATTAAAATAATTCAAAACCAAATTTAGAATAACTTAAAATCCAAAATTCCCTTCCTTCCAACTTAATAAAAATACCAAAATCAAAAAAATTCTCCTCTCGGATTCCGAAAAAAAACCAAAAATGCATAAAATATAAATAAATAAAAATGATAAAAACAACAAACAGTGCTTCTTCCAAATTCAGAAAAAAATTAAAACTAGAATTCTCTCCTTTCCAACTCAATGAAAATATTAAAAATAAAGTTTTCCTTCTTCTAATACAGAAAAAAAATTGCAAAAATTTATTTTCTTCTAATTATATAAAAATTTTTAAAATAAACAAATATCTCTCTTAATTTTTAAAAACAAGTTTAAAAAACTAATTTCTTCCAACTCGATTAAAAAATATTAAAACCAAAAACATGTTCCTTTTCCAGTTTAGAAAAAAGTAATCAACATTTTTTTCCTTCCAAGCAAATAAAAATGACAAAAACAAAAAAAAAATGTTCTTTACTAAATCATAAAAAAATTAGAAAAATTTTTTTTTTGTTTCCAAATCAACCAAAACGTTGGAAAGAAAATTTTCCCTCTTCTAATTCAGATAAAAAAGAATTTACAAAAATTTATTTTCTTCCAGCTTCATACAAATTTTTAAAATAAACAAATATCTCTCTTACTTTTAAAAACAAGTTTAAAAAACTAATTCCTTCCAACTCGATTAAAAAATATTAAAACCAAAAACATGTTCCTTCTCCAGTTTAAAAAAAAATAATCAACATTTTATTCCTTTCAAGCAAATGAAAATGGCAAAAACAAAAAAAATGTTTAATTAAAAACTAAATTCAATTAATTTTATGTTTAAAATTTTAATTTTGGGGTTGAAGATTCATATTTTTTTAAATTGAACAATTTGGTAAAAAATTAACCTATATGGTAAAAAGATTAACAACTTTAAAAAAATGTTTTTAATGAAAGATTCATCATTGTACTTAAAATTTTATTACTTTGGTTGAAATTTTCACTATTTCGTTCAAAATTAGTTTTTCATTTTTTGCTGAAAATTAATTTTTCTAACTGATAATTTAATTATTCCATTTTTTCTTAAAAATCTATCTTTTTTATTGAAAAATCCATTTAAAAGAAAATTTAAACATTCTTCGTAAAAATTAAACGACTTGGTAGAAAATTATTCTGTTTGAATGAAGGTTACATTACTCTGTTAAAAATAATTTTTCAATTGAAAATGTACAAAAAAATGTTCTTTACTAATTCATAAAAAAATTAGAAAAATTTTTTTATCGTTTCCAAATCAACGAAAATGTTGCAAAGAAAAATTTCCCTCTTCTATTTCAGAGAAGAAAAAAGAATTTAAAAAAATTTATTTTCTTCCACCTTCTTAAAAATTTTTTAAATAAACAAATATCTCTCTTAATTTTTAAAAACAAGTTTTAAAACCTAATTCCTTCCAACTCGATTAAAAAATATTAAAACCAAAAACATATTCCTTCTACAGTTTAGAAAAAAATAATAAACATTTTATTCCTTCCCAGCAAATAAAAATGACAGGAACAAAAAAATGTTATTTACTAATTCATAAATAAATTTTTTTTAAATTTTCTCGTTTCCAAATCAACAAAAATGTTGGACATTTTTTCCCCTTTTTTACTTCCGAAAACAAAAGAAATTGCACAAATTTCGTCCCTTTTAATTATATAAAAATCTTCAAAACAAACAAATGCATCTCTTATTATCTCAATAAAAAAAATATTTAAAAAAAATGTTACTCTTCTATTTCCAAAAAAAATTTTGATTTTAATTTCGTTCCCTCCAACTTGATAAAAATCTTAAAAATAAACAAAAGTCTCTCTTATTGTTGAAAAAGAATAAAAAAGCCAAATTTATAAAAGCTTCAAATCCTAAATTCCATCCTTTCCAACTCAATAAAAATTCTAAATTTAAGTTCCTTGTTTCGAACATCGCAATAAAAATATAAAAAGGTAAATTTTGAAAAATTTAAACAATAAATAAATCAGTATTTTAATAAAAATATTAATTCAGTTTTATAGGAAAAAAGAGCCATTTTTGAATAAACATTGGAAACTTTTTATTAGTTTTTTTAAATTAAAATGCAGGAATTATTGTTTGCAGTTCTGAAAACAATGTGAATATTGTTTTAAAAATATTAAAAAAATTTTTTTTTTAAGAAATATTTTTCAACACTACAATTTTTGAAAAGAATTTAATTTTGGAAAAGGAACTGTGGAAATTGTAAATTTTTTAAATTGAATTTTATTTTTGTGTTTGAAATTATTCAGTTTATATAAATCAAAATTAAAAAAAAATTTTTTGTGAAAAATTTAATTTGTTTATAAAATTAGTTAATAACAATAAAATTCTGCAATAAATCCAACAATTTTATTTGTATAAATAAACATGTATTTTTCGATAACTGAGTTGTCGAATAAATTTGATTCTTGTTTTTCATTTAAAAATTGAAAAAAAAATTATTCAAGTTAAGATTATTTGACAATACTCAAAAAACACTTTTTTGTTTTTGCGTAATTTAACATAATTTTTTTTATAAAAAAAAAAAATTAAAATTTTGGGCTTTCAATCCACCCGAAAGAAATATTCAATTATAATGATCGCACGAAAAAAAATTGGTTTACAATATCAAAATCATGACAAAAGAAGAATTTTTGCATTTTTTAAAAATTTCAATTGAAACTATTTAAGTCAATAAATTGTTACTTTATTTTTAAAAATGCGTCATTAACCAAATCCAAAAGTGTTTAGGTGGTTATGCGCTCGGACTTCATGTCACAGGTCCGGGTTCGATCCCTGAGCCGGAACCTTTGGAAATTTTTCATGTAATTATTATTAATGTTATTATTATTATTATTAAAAGTTCATTTTTCACTGTACAAAAAATGTTGTTTATTCATTTCATTAAAAAAAAATCAAGATGAAGAAACAAAACATAAATGATAATCGTTACTTACGATCGAAATAAGCGATGCAGTATGTATTTCAAGCTGCGTTCTAAATCTCAAGTTACTTACCTGAAACAATAAAAAAAATAGAAAGGTTAATCATATTCTCGAAGGTGAGATAAGATGCATAAATATTTATATTATTTATATTATTATTTATATTAAATTACTAGAATTCAATGCAAAAAGGCATAAAAAGAAAAAAATTGTTTGATTGTGAAGTTAATTGTTATAAACAAATAGGATTAACAAATAATCAACATTATGGATTATTCGTCTTCAAAGTATAGTTCTGCTCTCAAATTTCTTGCTTTCTTCGTTAGGCTAAAACCAACCCTTTAAAATTTAGATCGGGTGTTAATAATTAATTCCATACGCAAATTGCATAAACGAATGTGCATCGCAGTCATTTATAGTCACAAAGAAATTATTTTCTCTTTTCATTTTCTAGAATTTTCTATATGACATTACAAAATTATTGCGCAATTGTGAGAGACAAATTTGCTTAAACAACTTCAACGTTATTTATTGTATCAATTAAGAAATTCTCGTAAAAACTTTCAGGGTATGGAAAGAAAAACCAATTAGAGTTTATAAGGAAAAACCTTATTTTTCGTCTTCTTCCCGACTATTTATAAAAATATTTATTAATTTTATAAATAGTCTGGAAGAAGTCGAAAAAAAGGTTTTTCCTTAAAAATTTCACTTTCAAGATCATATTTGGAATTTTTCTTTCATTTCCTACTACGTCCGGCAGTTATGAGTGAAATAAAAAAAATTAAAAATATAACCTTAAAAATGTTTACGCAAAATGCTTATCGAAATAATGAATAACCTTGAAGCTGTTTAAGCAAATTCGTTTCTCACAATTGCGGAATATTATTTGTAACCGCATAGAAAACTTAATACATTTTTTTTTTAATCATAAAATGTAAAGGATTCGCTTGATTCTCATGCATCTGCTAATGTTATTTTTTCTTCCTTTTAAGTTTTCTCTCATTCTCGTTCGCACTCGTTGCCTCGTATCCTTCTTCATCATTGATTCCGGATGTGAGAGCAGTTTGCTCGAGGGTGCTAAGAGTTTGTTTCTCTTTCAAGAACTTTGTAATCTCCGGACTTCTCGGAAGGGAAACTTCAAGTCCGGAATTTGTAATCCTCTCCCGGTATTTAACTTCTGATCTTCCCGTTCCTATTCCCAATTTCCTACTTTGCCGAATTAAAAAAGGCCAACTTTTTGAAAATTGTATTAATAAAAAAAAAAACAAAAAAAAAACTGTTAAGTTTTGAAGTACTCAAAATGTTGGAAACACTATTTTTATTTTGCCAGGAATTTATTAAATTTGGTAAAATTACGGAAATATTGGAAATTTATGGTAAATAAATTACCAAGAATTCAGAAAAGTTCAAAAATAAATACTATATTTATAAAAAAAAAAAGATTTGAGCAATCAATGGTAAATTTATAGATCACTAAAAACTTCAATTTTTTAAACTTTAGTAGTTTTGAAACGTTGATAATTTAAAAAATTTTCAAAAATCCCCGCCAAAATTTCAGATACTAATTTTAAATTTCTAAATTACTGAAAAATTTAAGTTTGTGAATTTTTGGAAAGTTTAGGAAAGGTAGAAAATGTTAGATACTTTATTTTTATTTTACTAAGAATTTATGAACTTTTTGAAATTTTTTAAAATTACAAAAATATTGGAAATTCATTACTACAAATTTCCAAAATTTCAAATTTTTTAACTTTAGCAGATTTAAAATGTTGATAATTTTTGAAATGCTTTTTTTTGTTCAACTGATCAGTGGATAGTTTTTATTTGTCAGCTCTGTCATAAATTTCACTCCCTAGGGAGTGAAAAGTACTTTTTGCTCTTTAGGAAGTTTTTTAAGTGAGAAGTACTGTTTTAGTATCTAGGGAGTGAAAAATAATTTTTACTCTCTAGGGGAAAAAAATTATTTTTACTCCCTAGGAGTGAAAAATACTTTTTTTTACTGTTCAGGGAGTGAAAATTACAGTTTACTCTCTAGTGAGTAAACAGTATTAAAGGTTATTTCTCACTACTTTAATGAACTTTCAAGAAAAAGAAACGGATTTTAGAGCAAAAACTGCTTTGAACTCTCTAGAGAGTAAAACGTACTTTTACTCTAGAGTGTGAACAGCAATACAGTTTATTTTGCACTAACCTAAAGAAATTCAAAACAAAAGAAACGAATTTTTAGGTAGTAAAGCTTATTTCGCACTAAATAAACGAAATTTAAAAAAAAAGAAACAAAATTTTATATTGAAAATTACGTTTATTTCATACGGAGCGAAAATTAATTTATTACTTCTACTTGGGAGTGGAAAGTACTTTTTGCTCGTTAGAGAGTGAACAGGAGTGAAGTTTATTTTACACTGACTTAAGAAACTTTCTGATAAAAGAGACGAAATTTTAGAGATACAAGTACTTTTTACTTTCTAGGAAGGTAAAAAATACTTTTTTGCTGTCCAGGGAGTGAATTTTTTTTTCTTTAATAGGTGTATAGTAGTAAAGGGTACTTTTAACTCTCTAAGGTGTTAACAGCAATACAGTTTATTTTGCAGTAACCTAACAAACTTTTAAACAAAAGGAACGAATTTTTGTCGTAAAAAATACTTAAATCCCACACGGAGTTAAAAGTACATTACAATTTCTACTTTAGAGTGAAAAGTACGTTTATCTCGCTTAGAGCGAAAAGTACTTTATAACTTCTACTTGAGAGTAAAAAGTACTTTTTGCTCGCTAGAGAGTGAACAGGAGTGAAGTTTATTTTACACTGACTTAAGAAACTTTCTGATAAAAGAGACGAATTTTTAGAGAGACAAGTACTTTTTACTTTCTAGGAAGTGAAAAATACTTTTTTGCTGTCCAGGGAGTGAATTTTTTTTTCTTTAATAGGTGTATAGTAGTAAAGGGTACTTTTAACTCTCTAAGGTGTTAACAGCAATACAGTTTATTTTGCAGTAACCTAACAAACTTTTAAACAAAAGGAACGAATTTTTGTCGTAAAAAATACTTAAATCCCACACGGAGTTAAAAGTACATTACAATTTCTACTTTAGAGTGAAAAGTACGTTTATCTCGCTTAGAGCGAAAAGTACTTTATAACTTCTACTTGAGAGTAAAAAGTACTTTTTGCTCGCTAGAGAGTGAACAGGAGTGAAATTTATTTAACACTCATTTCGAGACATTTCGTATAAAAGCGACGAGTTTTTAGATTGAAAAGTACTTTTTCTTTCTAGGGAGTGAAAAATACTTTTTTACTGTCAGGGAGTGAATAGTATTGTTTACTCTCCAGTAAGTTAAGAGTAGTAAAGTTTATTTTACACTAACTTAACGAACTTTAACAAAAAGAAACAAATTTTATATTGAAAAGTACGATTATTTCATATGGAGCGAAAAGTACTTTTAACTTCTACTTGAGAGTGAAAAGTACTTTTTACTAGCTAGAGAGTGAACAGGAGTGAAGTTTATTTTACAATCACTCAGGGAACTTTCTAATAAAAGATACGAATTTTTATAAAGAAAAGTACTTCTCCGTCCCTAGGGACTGAAAAGCAAAACTTTATTCCCGCTTCGTCCGAATTAAAAAATACTGAAATCATGCATGTAATATAAAAAATTCTGCAATCAAAACAAGAGTCCTAATATAATTTCCGAGACGAAACTATGAATAATCTACTGCTACATTTATTTTGAGGACAAATTTCACTTTGAAACGATTGAGAATATAATATTTTTTCAAGTTGACATTTAGGATGATTCGAGATGAATGACCTTTAAGCTAATGACAAGAAGTTCACATTTATATAAGAGACGAGCAGATACTTGCTCAATTACTCGTTTGAATGATTTATTGCAATTTTAATTGCAAATAAAAATTGTTGAAAAAATTCTACAAGCACTTTTTTAAATTAAAAAATAAAATCTGAACAATCTTTATAGTACCTAGTTTCGATCAAAGAAAAGTAAACTTTTTTTCATTACTTTAAACAATAATTGGGATAAATAAAACTTATATATCAAATTACCATTTGTTTAAATGATTTGGATAACATATTTGAATTAAATTTAACAATTTTATTAAAAATTAAACAATTTTCATAAAAACTTACTTTTTTGGTATAAAATTATTTTTTCTGTTCAAAAATCATATTTTCGGATTCAAAATTCAACAGTTTTGTAGATAATTCATTCTTAGGACTTTAAAATTCAACAATTTTTTTGCAAATTGGCTTTTTGCAATTTTTTCTCTCTTTAAACTAAAATTTTTTTCTTTAAATAAATATTAGGAAAAATGTAATTTGGGGAATATTTGTTATAACCGTTCATAACCCAACATAAACCATATTCCATTTCCATATCCCATTTCCAGTCATCTTTCTTTTCTTTATGTAAAAATACAACCATATCCCATTTCCAGTAATGTTTCTTTTAATTATGTCAAAATACAAATGTATCCCATTTCCAGTTATATTTCTTTTAATTATGTAAAAATACAAATCTTTCTTGTTTTTTTATGTAAAAATACAACTATATCCCATTTCCAGTAATCTTTCTTTTTATTCTTTGAAAATTGAAAATAACACCATATTACATTTTTAGTAATGGAAAAAAGGGTACACATTAATGAAAACATAGCATTTCTCCCTTTCCAGTAGCCTATCTCTAACACTCCCTTAAAAATGTTACCAGTGTTCCTTTTTTATTATGCACAAAGTGAAAATACAGCCATATCCCATTTCCAGTGATCTTCCTTTTCATTATGTGAAAATACAACCTTATCAAATTCTCAGTATTGGAAAAAAGCCAGGCCTGAGTGGAATCATAGTCCAACCCCTTTTGCAGTAGACTTATTTTTCCAGTGAGACAAATAAGTTTTTACGCAAATAAAATTAATTTTTCAACGAAATATTTAAATTGTTATCGTTCTGGATCACCTTAATTTTATTCAAGTCCATAAACTTGAATTTATATGGACAGATATTTAGAAAAAAATTAAAATATGATACAAATTATATCAAATTGCTGCTAGCTTACTTGATTTCGGATAAAATAAATATTAGGAAAGATGTAATTTGAGGGATCTTCGGGCTACTGAAAAAAATTTCGATTCATCCTACTGAATATAAATAATTAAAAATAAATTCGAAATACTTTGTTATCTGAAGAAGTATTTATTAAAAATGATTGAAGCTAAAAAAGGGGGCTGTTTTGCGAATGAAAGATACATGTAACAATTTGACCAATTATAACCCTTCATAACATAATATAAACCATATCCCATTTCCAGTAATCTTTGTTTTCATTTTGTGAAAACACAAATATATCCCATTTCCAGCCATCTTTCTTTTCTTTATGCAATATAAACCATATCCCATTTCCAGTATTCTTTCTTTTCTTCATATGAAAATGCAAATATATCCCATTTCCAGTAATCTTTCTTTTTATTCTTTGAAAATTGAAAATACCACCATATTACACTTTTAGTAATGGAAAAAAGGGTACACGTTAATGAAAACACAGCATTTCTCCATTTCCAGTAGCCTATTTTTAACACTTTCTGGAACCTTTTACCAGTAGCCCTTTTTTTATTATGCGCAAAGTGAAAATACAGCCAAATCCCATTCCAGTAATCTTTCTTTTCATTATGTGCAAATACAACCATGTCAAATTCTCAGTATTGGAAAAGAACCAGGCTTGCGTGGAATCATAGTCCGGCCCCTTTTCCACTAGACTTTATTTTTCCAGTGAGATAAATAAGTTTTTGAGCAAATAAAATAATATATCCCATTTCCGGTAATCTTTCTTTTAATTATGTGAAAATACAAATATATCCCATTTCCAGTAATATTTATTTTGTTTATGTGAAAATACAACTATATCCCATCTCTAGTAATCTTTCTTTTTATTATGTGAAAATACAAATATATCCCATTTTCAGTAATCTTTATTTTCATTCTTTGAAAATTGAAAATAAGCATTTTTCCCTTTCCCGTAGCCTATCTCTAGCATTCCCTCAAAACTTTTACCAGTAGTCCTTTTTTATTATGGACAAAGTAAAAATACAGCCATATCCCATTTCCAGTAATCTTTATTTTCATTATGTGAAAATACAACCATGTCAACTTCGCAGTATTGGAAAAAAAACCAGGCCTGAGTGGAATCATAGTCCGACCCCTTTTCCAGTAGACTTTATTTTTCCTGTGAGAGAAATAAGTTTTTAAGTAAATAAAATAAATTCGCAACTAGCAACTTGCTGATGGCACAAATAATTTCGGATAAACTAAATAGAAGGAAAAATTTAATTTGGGGAATCTTCGTGCTACTCAAAAAAATTTCTATTCATCCTACTGAATATAAATAAATATAAATAAATTCGAAATACTTTGTTATCTGAAGAATTATTCATTAAAAATGATTGAGGCTAAAAAAGGGGGCCATTCTGCAAATGAAAGAAACATGTAACAATTTGACCCATTATAACCCTTCATAACCCAATATAAACCATATCCCATTTCCAGTAACCTTTGTTTTGATTATGCGAAAATACAAACATATCCCATCTCCGGTAATCTTTCTTTTCATTATGTGAAAATACAAATATATCCCATTTCCAGTAATATTTCTTTTGTTTATTGTGAAAATACAACTATATCCCATTTTCAGTAATCTTTATTTTCATTCTTTGAAAATTGAAAATAAGCATTTTTCCCTTTCCAGTAGCCTATCTCTAACTAAGTGAAAATACAGTCATATCCCATTTCCAGTAATCTTTCTTCCATTATGTGAAAATACAACCATATCAAATTCTCAGTATTGGAAAAAAGCCAGGCGTAAGTGGAATCATAGTCCGACCCCTTTTCCAGTAGACTTTATTTTTCCAGTAAGAAAAATAAGCTCTTAAGCAAATAAAATAAATTTGCAACTAGCAACTTCGTGCTACCCAAAAAAAATTTTGATTCATCCTACTGAATATAAATAAATATAAATAAATTCGAAATTCTTTGTTATCTAAAGAAGTGTTTATTAAAAATGATTATCGCTGGAAAAGGGGGCGTTTTGCGAATGAAAGAAATATTTAACAAGTTGACCCATTATAACCCTTCATAACCCAATATAAACCATATACCATTTCCAGTAACCTTTGTTTTCATTATGTGAAAATACAAATATATCCCATTTCCAGTCGTTTTTCTTTTCTTTGTGTCAAAATACAACCAAATCCCATTTACAGTAATCTTTCTTTTCTTTATGCAATATAAACCAATGGTCACCCTTTATAACTTTTGTTTTCATCATGTGAACATATAACTGTATCCCATTTCCAGTATTATTTCTTTTCTTTATGTGAAAATACAAATATATCCCATTTCCAGTCGTCTTTCTTTTCATTTTGTGAAAATACAAATATATCCCATTTCCAGTAATATTTCTTTTTTTTTAGGTGAAAATACAACTGTATCCCATTTTCAGTAATCTTTCTTTTGTTTATGTGAAAATACAACTATATCCCTTTTCCAGTAATTTTTATTTTCATTCTTTGAAAATTGAAAATAAACATTTTTCCCTTTCCAGTAGCCTATCTCTAGCACTCCCTTAAACCTTTTACCACTAGCCCTTTTTTATTACGGGCAAAGTGAAAATACAGCCATATCCCATTTCCAGTAATCTTTCTTTTATTATGTGAAAATACAACCATATCAAATTCTCTGTATTGGAAAAAAACCAGGCGTGAGTGGAATCATAGTCCGAACCATTTTTCAGTAGAATTTATTTTTCCAGTGAGAGAAATAAGTTTTTAAACAAATAAAATAAATTTGCAACTAGCCTACTGAATATAAATAAATTTAAAAAAATTCGAAATTCTTTTTTATCTGAAGAAGTATTTAATAAAAATGATTGAGGCTGAAAAGGGGGGTCGTTTTACGAATGAAAGAAACATTGAACAATTTAACCCGGTCCAGCGTCCCAATTAAACGGTCGTGGAACAGAAGTGCGCCATCGCGTTAAAATTCATGCAATCCCCTTTCATAAACGCATATAATTGAATGGAATGCGCTTCGCGCTTCAAAACTTTCGACGGCAAATTCATTACTCGCAATTGGAATTCTGCAAGGCTTCTCTCGAATCAAATGTTAAGTTTCAACGAGTACGTCACTTCAGTCCAGCTTTTTTTCACCAAAGTGGAAAACTCTCAGACATGTCGCGTCGGTTTTCCAGCAGAGTTCATTAAATTAAAATCGAAAGTTTTTAATTTTAATTTAAAATGGAAAATTTTAAATATAATTTTTAAACTTTTCCAAGTCTACCAGCAATCTATCTTGCTTGAATGATATTTAAATAAATTAAAAAATTTAATTTCATTGTTAAAATTTTGATTCTGATTGATTTTATTTTAATTAAATATATTTACAATCGCAATATATTATTCTAAAATTTAAAAAATTATCAATTTAATTATTAAATTTCACTACTGCATGAATGATGAACAAGAATGTTTACGATATTTTGTTTAATATTTTTTTATCACAATTTCAGGTTTTTCCCAGGTATTTCAGGTTTTTATTATAAATAATGTTTTTTAAAAATAATTTCTAGGGTTTTAATTAGAATTTTTAATTCAGAAAGCTTTGAAGAATTATATTACAAAATATTCTTAAATATAGTAACACCGGCGATTACACAAATAATTAAATAATATTCAAACAAAATTAATAATGTATTGAAGTTGTCCCTAAAGTCCATGAATTTGATAATAACAATACAAATAAATACATAATTTAAGTTTGCTTAAATTTTTGTGAAATTTTTAAATTTAAATTCCATTATAAATTTAATAGAAACAATTCTTAATTGGTAAAAGTAGCTTTATATTATTGTATTGTATT
>JAAAKG020094928.1:0-39715 GCA_010014905.2 Druon quercuslanigerum
TTGTGAAGAAAATTTTCTCGTCTCTCCGTAGCTCAGTTGGTAAGAGCATCAGACCGAAAATCTGAAGGTCCTGGGTTTGGATCCCAGCAAAAGTAGAGAAATTTTTTTCACAATCTTAAAAATTAATCTTACAAGTATCAAGAATGACGTCGTCATCCAGCTTGTAAGAGGGCTGTGAAGAAAATTTTCTCGTCTCTCCGGAGCTCAGTTGGTAAGAGCAACAGACCGGAAATCTGAAGATCCTGGGTTCAGATCCCAGCAAAAATAGAGACATTTTTTTCACAATCTTAAAAATTATCAATATTTTTAAAATATTGATATAGACCAGTAGACAAACAATATTAACATCTAATATGAATAATAAATGAAAGAATTTTTCATTAAAAGGATTAATTCCATAAAATTTTCCTATCACAATTTGAAAAAAGGTAAAAATTTAATAAAAATAAAATAAAAATATTCCTTTTTTGGGCATAAATAAAAAGGAAATAAAAATGAAGTTTTAACAGAGTAGTTCAACTTTCAATTATGTTGTAGTTTCAACCAAAAAAGATTAATTCTTAACAAAAAATTAAAAGTTTATTATTTCAATCAAAAAAGGTTTTTATTTTAATCAAAATCATTTAAATCCATTAAAAAATCGAATTTTTAATAACAAATATGAATCTTAGGAAAGAAGAATTTTTAACAATATACATGATTTTATCTTGCCAAAGTGTTCGGTTTTTAAGCCAAAAAGACGAATTTAAGTCTCAGTAAAAGAAAAATAAATTTTTAATCAAGAAAAATAATTTTCAAATAATGATTCGAATCTGGAAATGAAAGAGATAAATTACAAATAAAATAGTTGGATTTTCAACTTGAAGATATTAATTTTTAATAATAAAAGGAATAGTTTAACTTTCAGTTAAAGATGTTAATTTTCAAAAAAATAAATAAAAAGAGCTTTCAAGATGAAAGTTAGTTTTTAACTTAACAGTTGAATTTTCTCAGAAATAGCTGTATTTTTACACTAAATAAATTTATTTAAAATTAAGAAGGTTAATTTTCTAGCAACAGACAAATTTTCAAGAAATCAGCTAAATTTTTAAACAAAAAGGATTACCTTAAAAAAATGTTTTAACTTTGAAAAAAATAATTAAATTTTTAATAAAATACTTGACTTTTGAAGCAAATAGCTGAATTTTTAAATTGCAAAGGTGAATTTTTAACATAAATAGTTGAGTATCAAACATAAATAATAAATTTAGAGTAAGGTTTATTATAAAATAAAGCGTATTTTTAATCAGAAAGATAATTTTAAACTGAATAATCTTATTTTTTTTATTTTTAATAAAAAATTGGTTCATTTCTCATCAAATATTTGCATTTGTAACAAAGAAAAATAAATTTTCAAAAAAAGAGATTAATTCTCTAGCAAAGAAGAAAAGAAATTGCTTGCAAAATTGTTCAGCTAATAACAAAAAATGGAAATTTTCAACAAATTAGTTAATTTTCAACTAAATAGTATCATTTTTAATGAAAAAAGAATACATCTTTAAAAAAGAAAATTAATTTTGAACTAAGCAGTTAAATCTTGATCGGAAAAAATGAAGATTGAACCAAATAGTTAAATTTTCCAACTCTACAATATTTAGTTTTAAACATAAATGAAATAATTCAATTTTAATATAAAGCAAGTGACTTTCAATTAAAAAAAAAAAAAAATTTTAAAAAGAAGTTCATTTTCGACTAATTAGTTTTGTATTTAACAAAATTGTTAAATCCACGAGTAAAAAAAAGATCCCTTTTCAAACTAAAAGATTATTTTTTTTACCAAAGAAGAAGAATTTTTACCCAAAGCTAAAAAATGTAAATCTGGAATCTAACAGATAATTTGTAACTATGGAATGTAAAATTGTAACCATTAAAGTAATATTTTAATTTTAATTTTAATAAATTAACTTTTAATAAAAAACAAAACAAATTTTCAACCAAAAATTTAATTTTTTACTAAATATTTTCAATTTATGCCAAATTGTTCAATTTTTACTCTGGAAAATGAATTTTCAACAAAAAGGTAAAATCTTAAAGGAGAAGAGATTATTTTTAAATATACGTTTTAATCATAAATGAAATAGTTAAATTGTAACACAAATCAATTAAATTAATAACCCTCTCTATTGTAGCAAATTTTTTAATTTTTTATCCTAAAAAACGATTTTTCAACAAAATGGTTAAATCCTTAACTAAAACAGATTAATGTAACCAAAAATTTGCATTTTTAAGAAAAAGCGATGAATTTTCAACCTTAAAGATTAATTTTTAACAATAGAGTTAAATTTTAACTAAGAAATATAAATTTTTAAGCAGGTAGTTGACTTTTTAGCTCTAAACTATAAATTTTCAACGATAAATGAAATAGTTAAATTTTTATTTTAATCAGTTAATTCTTATTCTGAAGCAAAACTGATTTAGTACCTAACAGTTAATTTTTAACTATAGAATATAAATTTGTAACCATTAAATTAATATTTCAATTTTAATTTAAATAATTTAACTTTTAATAAAATATGAAATAAATTTTTAACAAAAAAGTGCATTCCTTACTAAATAGTTTCAATTTATTCCAAATAGTTCAATTTTCACCCGGAAAAAACGAATTTTCAACTAAATGGAAAAATCCTTAACGAAAAGAGATTGCTTTTAAACTATTTTTTTAACCATAAAAATATACAATTAAATTGTAATATTTATCAATTAACTTTTAATAAAAAATGAAACAAGTTTCCAACAAAAATTTAATTTTTTACTGATAAGTTAGATTATCTGCCAAATTGTTCAATTTTTACCCAGAAAATACGAATTTTCAACTAAATGGTAAAATCGTTAACGAAAAAAAATTAATTTTATAATTTTATTTTTTATTTATAAATGAAATAGTAAAATGGTAACATGAATTCATAAACCTTTAACAAAAAATAAAAAGGAATTTTCAACAAAAAAGTTAATTTTTTACTTAATAGTTCTGTTTTCTTGCAAATTTTTTAACTATCATCCTATAAAACGATTTTTCAACAAAATGGTAAAATTCTTAACTAAAAATAATTAAATGTCCAACGAACATTTATATTTTTAAGAAAAACGATGAATTTTCAACCTTAAATATTAATTTTTAACAATATAGTTAAATTTTAACTAAGAAATATAAATTTTCAAGCATTTAGTTGAATTTTCAACTTTAAAATATAAATTTTCAACCATAATTGAAATATCGAAATTTTTATTTGAATCAGTTAGTTCTCATTCTAAAATAAAAACGAATAGTTTTATTTACTGCCAATTTGTTGAATTTCCAGCCTAAAAAACAAATTTAAAAAAAAGTTGAATTAATTATAACAGATTAATTTTTTTAAATATAGTTGCAGTGTGAACTGTAAGAGATAAATTTTTTAACTAATAGCTCAATTTTTAAGTTCCGAAAATTAATTTGGAACTAATAATGGAATAGTTAGATTTTCAAAAAAAAAAAGAAGATAATTTTCAACAAAAAATTAATCGAATTTTCAACTAAAAAAGTTCATTGTTAACTAAATAGATTAATTTATTACTAAACTGTTGAATTTTAAAGCCAAAAAGACGAATTTTCCACAAAATGCCTTATCTTCAACCAAAACTAAAAATAAGTGAAAATGAGGGGAAGTGGAAATGAGGAGAATAAGGGTGGAAAATCAAAATAAGGAAAAGTCAGGGGGGAAAGTCCCCTGGATACCAGTCCCCTTATTTCCCCATCTCTGATTTCCGCTCCACTTCCCTTACTGTCCCTCCCACGCTCCCCTTCCCACAAAAAAAAATGTTCCATAAAATTAACCCCTTCTCTAGATTTTTTAAAAATAAATATTTTCAAGATTAATCTGAAAAGATTTGAAGTAAAAAGAAAACTTTTTAGAAAAAAGAATAAAAGAAAAAAATTTTCAAACATAAGTTTAAAAAAATTTTAATTCGTATTTAAACAGTTATAGTAAATGAGTCAAACCTGGATTTAATGACAAATTTGGGACTGAGCGTGACATTAAATTCAGAGTATCGGAACTATTTTGTCAATCTCCCGTTTTTTCTCTTTCTTGTTTCTCTCTCTGCTTTGTAACGGTTGAGTGCGCACCACACATCCTCCCGCAGCGCTCCTCACCCATCCCCACCACGCGGCGTCAATTCTCGGAACCCTTAAATGGAGGATCACTAAATCCAGGTTAGACTGTCATTTAAAAAATTTAAATAATATAAATATTTAGAATTTAAAGTTTCTAAAATACAAAATCTTTGTCCAGGAATAAGAAAGATATACTGCTTTTTTTTAAATACTTTGGAAATTATTAATCTGAAAATACATGTAAAAATGAAATTCTTTCTAAAATATAAAATAAAAAAAGAAATCTGCAAACACTCTAGTATTTAAAAAAAATTTTAAACAGAATCTTTACCAAGAAATAAAAAGTATAATAAAATTCAGAAAATAAATACAGACTGAATGTACTAAATAAAATGCCAAGTACCAAATCAAAAATTAATAAGTCCTTTTTTTACGTGGGATATCAACTCAGTAAATTATACACATTACAGAAATTGTGGGATACTTGGTGGATTTGTTGCAGAACATATCTTTAGTGTTGTGGAGGGATGCTGTGGAAGGAATTTCGAGTGAAATTTTTATAATTTTTTCTCGGGATATTCAAGGTGAAAGTCCGGCGACAGAATTTATGAAATGTACTTTAGTTAGATCGTAAAATAAAACCGGTTGATATTCGCCAAAGGCCAATGGATATGGCCAGTGTAATTATTTTAATTGAGATGCATCCAGGCGTGTTACATGGTTTTTAGGGTGCTTATGTCAGTAATTTTCTTGGTATGCAGGTTATCTGGGGAATTAAAAAAACTATTTTTCAGTCATCTTCCAAAATCTTTGAATCTTCTCTTTGTAATGAAATCATAAAAAAAAAATTACAGAAGCTAACAAATTTTTTAGAGGAATCTACAAAATAATTCAATATATCACAACCAAAATTACACTTAAGTACCAATTTTATTTATAATTCGGAAAAATTATATATTTTTTTATATCGCTTTATTTTAGTGTAATTGTAATTGTTTTAAATTGTTTAATTATTTTCAAGATTATTTAGAATTAACCTTCTTAAAACTTTTGCAAAATCAAAATTCCAATAAAGAAATTATTCATTAACCGAACAGTTTCATTTTAAAAAAAAATTTCAAAGAAAAATGAAATAGTCGATATTTCAATCCAAAAATATATATATTTTTTTTAAACAGTTGAATTGGTCCAAAAAAAAAGACAAATTTAAAAAAAAGGTTAATCGTCTACTAAAAATGATTAATTTTCAAGTAGTTGTATTTTTAACTAAAAATTATTAAATATTTCCCAGAAAAATGTATTTTCCATAAAAAAGTTTACTTTTGCAATCAAACAAATAGATTAATTTCTGACAACATACATAACTTTTCTTACAAGAAGATTAATTTTCTACCAAAGAAGAAAGTTTTTTCACTAAAATTATAAAGTTTTACCTACGCCAGTAAATTTTGAACAATTTAGTTGAACTATTAATTGAATATTTGAATTCTAATAAAAAAGTTGAATCTTTAACGAAACAGTTTATTGATCAAACAAATTTTTAAAGAAAATGTAATACTTCATGTTTTAATACAAATTTTTTTAAAAGAAATATTTTAATTAAATTGAATTAAAAGGTTAAATAATCCACAAAAAAATAATTTTTTGTGATGTTGTATTTTTCAGCAAAAAAGAATAAATATTTTGCCAAAAAGATGTATTTTCTACAAAACAGTTCAACTTTCTAAACCTAAAATATAAATTTTAAACAAAAAAGGTATTTTCAAGTAAATATTTTGAATTTTTAACTAAATTCATAAATATTTTAACCAGAAAATTAATTTTTTATGTATAAAGACGAATTTTTAAATAAAATTATGAATCTTTAATCAACCAAGTACATTTTTAACAAAGCATTTTAATATTTAACAAAGAGTTGAATTTTCAAACAAAAAATATGAATTTTCAGACAAAGTAGATTTTATTTTTGAACCAAATATTTGTAATTTTAATGAAAAAGAAAAAAAAATTCAGAAAATGAGATGAAATTTTATAAAAAGGTGAATTTTCAACAGGATTGTTTAATCTTCAACTAAAATTAGGTATTTTTAACCAAATAATTAAATTTTGTAATTTTTAATTAAGTCGTAAAACGATTTTAATTTTAAATCAGTTGTAATTTTAACTTTTAAAAAAGGCGAAATTTCTACCTGAAGAGATGAATTTTGATAAGGAATAAAGAACGGAATTTGTTAACTTTTGAATAAAAAATATTTATTAGCAACGTTGTAGCTTAAGAAGAAAAATAATGTTTAATACAAAATGAAAATTTGGAATAACTATTAATTTTTTTTAATTTTTTCTTTTTTCGCTAGAAAGATTTATAAATGTGATTTTTCCAGCTATCTTGAGAGAATGCAAAAAGATTTTTTGTAAATTGAAATAATTTGAAAAATTATCTAGAAAATTTGTACATTTTTTTCAATTTACAGGATTTTACAGAATTTTACGGAAAATTTGCACTAGTTTTAAAGATATTTCAACGCTTTTAAACTGACAGGAACTATTTCTAAAATTGCCTCAAAATCTTTCGGATTTTCTTTTATCTTATAAATCTTTTTTAATCTTTTAATATAAATAATATCTTAATAATAATATATAAAAATAATATAAAAATTCGTTTTTAAATTTTCAAGAAATATCAAGAAAATTTATTTATTCCTTTGAAACCTTTCAAAATTAATGAAAAATTTCTTAGTTTTTTGTTTGAAATCTTACAAAATCTACATTTTGTTTTAAATAGAATCATATTTGTATATTTTCAAAATTTTTAAATATCTGTTAAAAATAATTACATTTTTTCTAAAGTTTTAAATTTACGCTAAAAAGTTTCATTTTTAGTCCCTTGCATTAAATTCCAATATGAAATTGAATAACAATAATTCTCAATTGATAAAAAAGGTATGATTATAATTAACTATTTCGTTGAAAAAAAAATTTTCATTGGATGTAATTTACTTTTCTTTACAGAAAATTTTAATATTGGAGTTAAAATTTTAACTAAATGTGTAACTTTTGCGAATAAATTTCAATAATTTAAGTTGGAAATTCCCCACTTTGTTTGAAATATAATTTAATTGATGAAAAGTTGAATTTTTTATTTTGTGGTTAACCATGTTTTTTAGTTGCCAAATATTATTTTTTTTAACTAAAAATATTAATATTCTATTTTTTGTTGAGGACTGATCTTTTTTCGTTTAAAATTTGAAAAATTTGGTTACAAATTTATATTTTTTAAATAAAAATTCTACTACTCGGTGAAAAATTATTCTATCTTGTTGAAAATTTATTATTTTTACCTAAAAGTCTGGAATTAGAATCGCCTTGTATTAAATAATTAAAAATTAATTGCGTTTTTTATTTTATTATTTCGGCTATTATAATTTTCTAATGCTTTCTGAATAAAAAATTTTAACTAGAAATGTATTTTTTTTAGATGAAAAATATTTGAATTGCTCTGTACTATGACAAATTATTCCTACGAAATATTTTAGATTCTTTGAAAAAATCTGGAATTATCAGATAATTTTTTCCCTGATTTCAATACACATTCTTTTTAAAATTTCAACTTCTAATATTTATTTTATAAATATAATTTTCCACCTGATCAAAAATTAAAATTTATAAAAATGTACAAATCTAATAATAAATAATTAAATTAAATGAAAATAATTTTAAAATTTCTAAAAATCTAGTAAATTACTATCAAATTCTTATTAAAATTTATAGAGGACAAAACAATTTTTTAAATAATTTCCTCAAAACTATGTGAGGCAGGGTTCAAAAATCAAAAAAAAGGTCTTTTAAAACCACAACTAATTTTTAGATGACTTGATTTGAGTAAAATAATGTTTAATTGAAATATTTAAGTAAAAATTTTTTTCACATATCTGCTTAATTACATTTGAAAACAATTTTTTGGTTCTCTGAAGATTATTACAAAAAGTTTATGGTCAGAAGCTTTCTAATTTCTGAAAATCTATGAAAATTGATAATATTTAATCACTAAATTTCGGTTACTTTGATTATTTTATAATGTTTCTTGAACTGCCAAAATTAAATTTTTTTATTTTAATGTTTTAAAAAATATTGTGTTGCATGATACATATTTTAAAATTTTACAATAAAGTAAAAAGAATAAATGAAAATTTCAGCAAATTTTTCTATTGCAGAAACTTGAATTTTACTTATTTGTAAAAATAAATTTTAAAGCAAATCAGAAATGTGAAGAATGCGATTAAAACTGGTTTATGTTAAAATAATCTAATATTTTTAAAAATGCTTATGATTTGCATCAGTCAATTTATTTTCTTTGATATAATAAATTGCATCGTAATTTTATAAGGACAAATTTTCTTTGCTATTACTAAGAAAGATAAGATATGCTGAAAGGAATTCTCAGTAGATATTATCATCACTTAAAAATTTTTTAAACTTCCAATTATAAATATGCAATAATTTACAGGTTTTCATTCCGGAGAAGATAGTATATCGGTTTCGCTTCTACTTACAATGTAAGACTTATGTGCAATTTTCTAATGAGGAATGCCTTCTTTATCTATAATTAAAAGCGTGAACATTATACATTTTAGTCTTCAGAGTGCTCCGTTTTCAAAGATTATTATTGTTGGCATTATTCATAGAAAACAGTAGCCTTTACAAATTACCTTTGATGGATGATGATAAATCACAATCTTTTCTAAATGAAATTATAAATAAAGACGAGAATGGAAAAGAAACAATTTAATTGTCTTAAATATTTAATATAATGCCATACAATAAAGTGAAAAAAATAATTAGATTGAATAAATGAAAATTATTTAACTAATTGTCAAATGTTCAAACATCAAAAATAATACTCTTAACTCGTTGATTTTATAATTTATTCCAAAGTTGAAGGACTTCATTGAACACTCTTTTTTGTTATTAAAAATGTATCTGTTTTGTTAAAAATACTAAAATGCTAACCCACGTACCATCACTATCCCGAGATTCACGTCCTCTTCGTCGAAGAGGGCCATTCTTAGACACGTCTATTTCTTAAATTTATTTTGCTACCAGCATTTTAAAATCTTCATAAATTATTAGCAATTCTTCGATTGACTGCCATAACATACCAAACTATCATCCATAAATTCTAGCCCACGTACCCTCACTGTCCCGAGATCTACATACGCTCTGTCGAAGAGGCTATTTTAGGGCACCTTACATTCACTTTACCATCAGAATCCTAAAATCGTCTAGACTTATTCGCAAGTCGTCGATTTACATCTATAACAGAACAAACTTATTATCTGTGTAAACTAACCCACGTACCTACACTGTCCCAAAATCCACATCATCTCTAACGAAGAGGGCCATTCTTATAGCGAATTCGGTTATCCTGCGCTAATGCACTCCAAGGCACTTCGACCTGTTCCTTCTCACTTCTTCCTTCTCGCTCCGACTCGCTTTAGCACAGATCGGAGTGCTCTTGGGATGCACAGTGCAGAATAACCGAATTCGCTATTAGATACATTCGCCCCTTACCCTAGTTTCCTACCACCATAAAATCTTCTAGAATTATAAGAAAGTCTTTGATTTACTGGCATAATATAACATACTTAACATCTGCGAATGCAAACCCACGTACCTTTACTGTCACAATCATTTATTATATTACATGTATTGCTTGTAGGAGCCATCCACTGACTCCGTACTCTTTCAAGACTTTTCTTTAAAACTTAATTTTCTTAAAAAAGTGTATTTTAAAGCCTCTGGTATCCCATCTGTACCACATAGCATTTCAACCTTGCTATTTCTCAAATTGCCTAACTCTGTACTTTCACCTCCCTTTATGTTATTCAACGCTCTTAAATCTGCTATATTCTTTGAAATGCCTTGAAATCTTTGGAAATTCTCTCAAATTCTTTGACATTTTTTAAAGTTTTGAAAATTTTTTGAAATTCTTTTGAATCTATTAAAATAAGTTAAAATCTTTAAAATACTTTAAAATTTCATTCATTCTTTTCTACACTTTGAGCTCATTAAATTCTGTAGAAAACCCTTTGAACTAATTTAGTATATTCTCTAAAGTTCTCTGGAAAATTTTTTGAAATCCCTTAAAAGTCATTGAATTATTTAGAAATTGTAAAAATCCACTGAATTAAATAAAAAATCATTTGATGTCTCCTTAATATAAATTAAAATTAACTTATTCTTTAAATTATCGACTTTTTTATTTCAAGATTGATCTGTTTTGTCAAAAATACGTTTAATTTTTGATAGAAAATTTATATTTTACTTAAACAATTTATTATTTGGATGAAAATAGACCTTTTTTAGTTAAAAATTCAAATCTTCCTCTGAAAATTTATTTATTTTGTTTATAATCTATCTTTTTTCTTCTAAAAATTTAACTTCTTGTGAAAAATATTAACCTTTTAGTAGAAAATTATTCTTTTTTATCTGAAAATACAAATGCTTGCCTTAAAACTTGGATATTTTGTTCATAATTCATTACTATTAACTGTTGAATTATTTTCTTCAAAATTCTTCTTTTTTATCAGTTTAGTTAAAATTTCATCTCTTTGGTTGAAATTTTCAAAAATTTGTTTTTTTGTTTATTTTCTTTGCAATTAATTTTTTTTCTCTGAAAATGTAACCATTCATGATTTTTTGAAATTTGATCCTTTCTGGTTGAAAATAATTTTTTTTTTAATTCTTAACTATGGTAGAAAATTACTTCTTGGTTGAAAATTTAAACCTTTTTTATATAAAATTCCATAGTTAGCAATGAATCTGTTTTTATAAAAAAACTTATTTAACCGTGAATAAACTTTTTTATAAAATAGATATTTTTTGGTTGAAAATTTAGCTGCTTTGTATAATAGAAAATCCGATTTTTTCTTGTAAAAGTCTAACAATTTGGCATCAAATTAAACTATTTGATTCAAAACTAACTTTTTTGTGCAAAATTTATGTTTTTGGTTAAAAACTGAACAGTTTTGATAAAAAGAATCTATTTCTTTAAAAAATTGGGCTATTAATTTAAAAAATTCAACTATTTGGTAGAAAATTCATGTATTTTGTTAAAAATTTGTCTTTTGGGGTAGCAAATTAACCTTGCGAGGATTTAACTTGATTAAAATATAAAATTTTAAATTGTTTATTGAGAATTCATCTTTTTGTTGAAAATTCTTCTTTTCAGGCTGAGAAGTCAATTTTTTTAAAACATTCGAAGTTTAATTAAAAAATTTAACTAATTGGTAAAAAATATAACTTTTTTGGTTCTCCGCTTCAAAATTCAACCACTTGGTTAAAAATAAATATTTTTATTTTGAATACTCAACTATAATTGATAGAAAACTCAACGAATTTCTTAAAATTGTAACACTTTTCTTAAAAATTAAACTATTTTCTTAAATTTATCTCTTTTTGACAATAATTCACAATTTTGTTCTTGTTCGAAACTTAACATTTTTTGTTAAATATTTGATTGTCTCTGGAAAAAATCATTCAACTATCTAGGAGCTATTGCAACTGTTTGGTTTAAAGTTAATTTTTGTTGTTAAAAATAAAACTTTTTTGCAAAAATTTAAAATAAAGTTTAATCTAAAAAAAAATAATTCCTCTCTTTCGCTAGAAAATTCAACTACTTTGTTGCTAATATAACTGTTTGGCTAAAAATAATTTTTTTATATAAAGAATGAACTGTCTCATACAAAATTCAACTTTTTAATCGAAATTCTAACAGTTTTTGGTTGAAATTTAATATTAGTAGGAAATTTAACTATTTGTTTAAAATTTAACAATTTTTTTGAAAATTCTTTAATTTTGCCTGAAATTTCCACTGCTTGTTTGATAATGCAACTGTTTGGTCCAAGAAATCATTTTCTTTGTTGGAACTTCAATTGTATTCTGAATAAATTATATTTTTTGTTTAAAGAAATAAATATGTACTTAAAACTGTAATTAATTTGTTTAAATTTGTTCGAAACTTCAAATTTTTTTGTTGAATATTTGATTTGTCTGCGACAAAAAATCATTTAACTATCTGGGAGCTATTACAACTGTTTGGTTAAAAGTTAATTTTTGTTGTTCTTGAAAATAAAACTTTTTTGCAAAAGTTTGTCTTTTTTACTTCAAAATTTAATTGATTGGTGAAAATTTTAACTTTAAAAAAAATTATTCTTCTCTTTCGCTAGAAAATTTAACTGCTTTGATGCTAATTCAACTGTTTGGCTAAAAAAAAAAAATTTTCTAAAGAATTAACTGTCTACTACAAAATTCAAATATTTAATTGAAACTTCTACAGTTTTTGTTTGAAATTTAATATAAGTTGAAAATTTAACTATTTGTTTAAAATTTAACCATTTTTTTTTTAAATTCTTGAATTGTGCCTAATATTTCAACTGCTTGTTTGCCAATGCAACTGTTTGGTTCAAGAAATAATTTTCTTTGCTGGAACTGCAACTGTATTCTGAATAATTTGTCTTTTTTGTTTAAAAAAATAAATATTCAATTGTAAATGTGGTTAAAAATTCACCTGTTATCTTTACATTTAACTTTTTTGTTGACAATAAATCTCTTTTACTTAAAAATCCATCTGTTTGTTTGATAAAGCAACTATTCTCCTAATCTGTGAATAATTCAAATAACTTAATTTCAAATCGTAGAACCAAGATTCATACAAACATGTAAAGGATCGTTTTATTGTTGTAAGATAATTCCAGGTGTAAACTTATCATCTCCATAAATTAATTACATTGCTGAAGTGGCCAAGAACCTGATGCTGCGGCCTATTAGAGTCTCTCTTCCATTAGCATCTTTTACTCATCTACTTTGCTTAATGGAAATCTAAGCAAGTTGACTTAGGGCAACCACTTTGACTTGCATTTTGTGGTGGAGAGTCCATTGCTTCAGCCAACAATTGCTAAGTAATTTACAATCGTTTATTACAGAGTTTAAATTTAACTTGAATTATTCATGAATTGTGACTTTTAAGAAAAGCATCTGCTATAAAGTTTTTTATCACCCGACTCCCATCTTTGAAGACTGAAATTGGATTTTATATCCAAAATATAGGGGAATGGGTATTGATTAAGGGAATAAGTAATTTTAAAAAATCCATTACTGAATTTAAATTTCAATTGAATTATTCATTAAGTGTAACTTAAGCCCCTATCGGAATATCTAGTCTCGAAAAAACTGGTGTGGCGCCCATCGCAATATCTGGATTTTTATTATTTTACTATTTTACTAGTTTTTTACTATTTCTCATACTGCCTAACTCTGTACTTTCACCTACCTTTATGTTAATCAACGCCCCTAAATCTGCTGTATTCTAAAACCTTTGAACTAATTTAGTATATTCTCTAAAGTTCTCTGGAAATTTTTTTGAAATCCCTTAAAATCATTAAAATATTTAGAAATTGTAAAAATACACTATAATAACTAAAAATCATTTGATATCTCCTTAATATAAATTAAAATTAACTTAGTCTTTAAATTATCGACTCCCATCTGTGAAGACTGAAATTGAATTTTGTTTCCAAAATATAACGGAATGGGGAATTATTAAGGGAATAAGTAATTTATAAAAATGCATTACAAAATTTAAATTTCAATTGAATTATTGATTAATTGTAACTTTAAGGAAGTGTATTTCATGCAGAAATTTCCCCATCTTTCCCTATTTGAAGTTGGGTTTCGATAAGGTCCCTATGAGAATATCTAGTCCAGAAAAACTATTTGGTAGCCCTATCAGAATATCTAGTCCAGAAAAAAAACTAGTTGTGGCTCCTATCACAATATCTAGTCTAGAAAAAACTGATCAGTGCCCTGTTATTTCAACGTCACTATTTCTCATATTGCCTAACTCTGTACTTTCACCCACCTTTATGTTAATCGACGCCATTAAATCTGCTATATTCTTTGAAATCCCTTGAAATCTTTGGAAATTCTGCAAAATGCTTTGATAAATTTTGAAAATTTTGAAAATTTTTAGCAATTATTTTGAATCTATTACAATAAGTTAAAATCTTTGAAATATTTTAACATTTCATTAATTTTTTTCTACACCTAATGCTCATTAAATTCTGTCGAAATCCCTTTGAACTAATTTAGTATATTCTCTAAAGTTCTCAGGAAAATTTTTTGAAATACCTTAAAAGTCATAGAAATATTTAGAAATTGCAAAAATCTAAAGGCTAAAAAGATAAATTTTTTCGATACAGATAAATTTTCAACAAAAAAATGTAATTTTCGAATAAGAAAAAATACACTTTTTTTATAAAAAATCAAATCTTATTTTTACTCTACTTAATTTACTTCAAAGTAGAACGAACTATTTAACAAATTATAAAATTGCTTTAAGTATTGCTAAATAAGAAACAAAACTCAAAATTCAAGCGTGAGAAGAATTAGTCAACATTAACATAAATCACGTTTTTTTCCTGTCTGGCAAGTTACTTGAAGCAAGGTACTTGAAGAATCGGAAATAATTACCGGTCTCGTGACAAACACTAGTCTTTTCTTTTTTTTTTAATCTCAATTATGGAAATTTCAAAAAGCTTAAATCTTAAATTCCAAACTTTTTAATAATAATTCATCTTTTGTAGCGGAAAAATCATCTTTTTTCTTCCGAAATTATTTTTTCTTGGTTGAAAATAAACAATTTTTTGTGGAGAGCTCAACTATTTTCGGAAAAATTTTCCTTTTGCTTGAAAATTTAAATTTGTAGATAAAACTTCAACTATTTGGTTGAAAATTAAATAAAGTAGGCTGGTCGTCAGTTATTGATATACTATTATATTATTAATAATATCTAGTCTTTTTGAGTCTGAAAAATAAATTTACTAACAGAAAAAGCTGAACTCGAAGAAAGGAACGAATAAGCTTTCATCAAAATTTGCAATTATTCTATAATAAAAAAGTCTTGACGCAATTAATTTAAAGAAACCAAACCACAAAGGAACGATTTTTTTTTTATATTTTCAAAACCATTAAAATCTTTTAAATTAGAAAATTAGAATCTTTGAAATCGATTGAAATTTTTTGGAATTTTTTTAAACAACCCTAAATATTTGAAACCCTTTAAAAGTTTTCTAGTTCCTTTATTTCCTCGCCTAATGTTTTTAAAAATTTTTTTAAATACTTTAAAATTCCTTGACATGTTTGGAATTTCTAGAACTTTCTTGAAATTTCATTTCATATTTTTTTCAAAGTTCTGTAAAAATATCTTAAATACGAGCCTAAAATCTTTGGAAAGACTGAAAAATACTTTAAAATCTGCTAAACAGACCTAAAATCTTCTACAATTATTAGCAAGTTTCCATTTACTCTGCCATCACAAAACAAGCTTATCATCTGCAAACTCTTACCCACGTACCCTTACTGTCCCGAGATCCACACTCTTTCCGCCAAAGAGGGCCATTCCTAGACACGTTTACTCCTAAAATTCGCTTTGGTATTACCATCTTAAAATCTTCTGTAATTATTAGCAAGGTTTCAATTGATTCAAATTTCACATTGATTGCAATTGGCCATAAACCATAAACCATAAACTATAAACTATAAACTTATCATTTGCCAACGCTAACCCACGTACCCTTACGGCCCCGAGAATATATTATATTACTTGTATTGATGACGGGAGCCATCCAATGACTCCGTACTCTTTCAGGACTCTGAAAAACTCTCATTGCTATTTCTCATGTTACCTAACTCTGTACTTTGACCTCCCTTTATATTGAGGAACGCTCTTAAATCTGATATATTTCTTTGAATATTTTGAAATTTTTGGGAATCGTGCCAAATTCATCGACATTTCTTTTAAATTTGTAAATTTTTCGAAATTCTCTGAATCTTTTGAAATAAGTTGAAATCTTAAAATTACTATAAAATTTTTTTAGTTCTCTCCAATCCTGTCAGATACTTCAATTTTTCGAACTTCTATAAAATTAAATTAAATATTTAGAGATGGTGCAAATCCATCAAATCAGGTAAAAATCATTTAAAATGTTTAGAATAGAAATTAAAATTAAATTGATTAATTAATTTTAAATTTTAGTGAAATCTGTTAAAATGGACCGAAAAAAATTGGAAATCGTTCAAAAAATGTTGCGTTATCTAGAAGTTTTCAGAATGCATACAAAATTCTTTGGAATCTGTCAGAATGGCATCAAATTATTCAAATTCTCTGAAAAAAATAAATAAGAGATTATTATAATTTTTAAAATACAATTTTATATATAATTTATAATAATATATAATGTTCTAAATTATTATTATAATCTCAGGGCAGACTGAGTACTATTTTTACAACAGTAAATTAATTTTAGATAAAGAATTTGATTTTTATTTAAGATTCTCTCTAGATAAACTTTTAATTAAAGTTTACTAGCAGAATTTATAAATCAAAGAATTTCCTATTTTATTAGAATGTCAGATAAATAGGAAGAGATTCTTCTAGTTAAAATGGTACCCTCGTTATAATGTAATTTATTGGCTAATTTACTGGAATGTATTGGCTCCTGCTGAGGAGGCAAGTGTGTTAAGCGATTAATAAGTGAATCGTCTTGCGTAAATGCGCATGTGCGGGAACATACGTTTACAAAAAGGTACACATGTTCAAATATTTCGAGTGCTTTGTCTGGGACGTGACGAGAATTTTTCATGGCCAACCAAATCGAGGATCGGCCGGTAAAGAAAAATAAAAAATAAAAGAATAAGGAATAGGTATTACATGTAAATTCTAGAACAAAGTTTTGAAAAATCTACATATTTTTCTTCCTCAAACCTGCAAATAATTTTTAAGATTCCAATTTTTGTTTTGAAAAATATGAATTAATAATGGAATGAATTTGAAGGGAAATCCGTGAAAAAATACTATATTAGTACAGGGTTAAATTGATTTTGCTACAGTAAACTTAATTTATTTTTTTTTAGTCTGAATAAAAATCTGTTTTTAAAAATCTGCTTAATTTATTTATTTATTTATTTAGAGTCGAATTTTAACTTTTAAATTTAAATTTTAGATTTTGACGGATTTCGAGGAATTTCTATGGATTTTAAGGCTTTTAAACAGATTTAATGGGGTTTCAAAATATTTCCAAATACTCCAACTAATTTTCAAAGACTTTAGCGAGTTTCAAAATATTTAAAAATATCTTCACGATTTTTTAAAATTTTCGTAAAGTATAAAAATATGTTTAGGGATTTTACAGGATTTCGTAGATTTTCAAACTTTCCCGGGGATTGAAAAGTATTCCAAAGGATTTCAAGAGATTTCTAAAGACTTTCACGGATTTTAAGGATTTTAAAGAAATTAGACGAGATTTGAAACTAATTTATAGATGTGAAGATATTCTAATGATTTCAAAGAATTTTAAGACTTTTAAAGTAACTTGTTAGGATTTCCAAATATTTCAAGGAATTTCTAAAAAGAAAAATTTTAGAGATTGAAACTTAAAGGGATTTCTAGATTTTTTTAAATTTTAAGTAAATTTTAAGGTATCTCAAAAAATGTCACCAAATTGAGAGGATTTTATTAAATAACTTATTATTGCAGGACATTTTCAGGACAGGTGCCAAAGGATTTCAAGAGATTTCTAAACACTCATAAATTTGAAGGAATTTTAAGGCCTTTTTTCAAAATTTCAAAGAATTAAAAAAATATTAGGATATTTAACAGCCTTTTAGGTATTTAAAAAAAAATTTAAAAGAAGGTTTCAGGATTTCCAAAAATTACAAGAAATTTTCAGAAAAGTAATTTTAGACGGTAAATTAAAAGAAGTCTCTAGCGACTTCAAAGACTTTATCTAATTTTTAAAGTCTCTCAGGAATTTTGCAAAATTTAAATTTTTTTGTTTAATCTTTCAGGATTTCAGTGGATCTTACAGGATTTTAAGAGTTTCAAAAGGATTTCAAGATATCTCAAAGGATTTCATTGAATTTCTAAAACCCTTGAGGGATTTTAAATCATTTTAGGAAAATTCACGGACTTTTAAACGATTTTAAAGATTTTAGAGTATTTTTTGGGAGATTTGAACTTATTTTAAGATTGTTCAAAGAATTTTTTAGGATTTTAAAATATTTTAAGCTGTTTGGGAAAAAAATTAATTTTATATAATGAAATTTGAAGAAGATTTTAAGATATCCCTACGTATTTTAAATTTTTTTAGAAGGATTTTAATAAATATCCAAAGATTTTAAGGAATTTCTAGAGGGAAAAATTTTAGAGATTAAAACTTAATGGATTTCTAGCTTTTTAAAAATTTTAAACAGATTTTAAGGTATCTCAAGAAATCTCACGAAATAAAGAGGATTTTATTAAATCACTTATCATTTGAAGACATTTTAACGGGATCCAAAGGAAAAATCTTTTATTTTTTTTCAAAAATCTTTTTTTTTCACTTTTTCTAAACACTTGCATAAATTTTTAGGCCTCTTAAGGCAGTTTTACAGAATTTTTAACATTTAAACAGATATTAGCATATATTCACAGACTTTTAAGTATTTCAAGAAATCTAAAAGAAGGTTTCAGGATTTCCAAAAATTTCAAGAGATTTTCAGAAAAATTATTTTTTGAAAGGGGTTTCTAGAGATTTCAAAGACTTCCTCTGGTTTTTAGAGTATCTTAGGAATTTTACAAGATTTAAATGATTTTGTTCAATCTTACAGGATTTCAGTGGATTTCATAGGATTTCAAGATTTTTGAAAGGATTTCAGGAATTTCAAGGGATTTCAAAGGATTTCTAAAACCTTTAAAGGACTTTAAGGCTTTTTAATCAATTTCACGGACTTTTAAACGATTTTAAAGATTTCAGAGTATTTTAGCAGATTTTAATTTAATTTAAGATTGTTCCAAGAATTTTTAAGGATTTCAAAAAGTATTAAGCTGTTTGCGAAAAAAAATTTTCGTATAAAATGAAATTTGAAGAAATTACTAGTTATTCCAAAGACTTTAGAAGATTTTAAGATATCCCTACGTATTTAATTTTTTTAAAAGGATTTTAATAAATATCCAAAGTTTTCAAGGAATTTCTAAATTGAAAAATTTTAGAGATTGAAACATGAAGGGATTTCTAGTTTTTTTAAAATTTTAAGCAGGTTTTTAAGTATCTCAGGAAATTTTGTCAAATTGAGAGGATTTTATAAAATCCCTTGATATTTCAGGACATTTTAACAGGTTCCGAAGGATTTTAAAATATTTCTAAACACATTCATAAATTTAAAGGCTTTTTAAGGCCCTTTTCCAGAATTTTGAAAAATTAAACAGATATTAGTATATTTTAACAGACTTTAAGGAAATTCAAGACGTTTCTAAGAATATTTCAGTGTGTCCTAAAATTTCAGGAGATTTTCCAACAAATAATTTTAGAAAATAAAATTGAAATGGGTCTCTACAGATTTCAAAGACTTCATCTAGTTTTTAAATTATCTCAGGAATTTTACAAGATTTAAATGACTTTGTTCATTCTTTCAGGATTGTAGTGGATTTTACAGGATTTCAAGAGTTTTAAAGAATTTTAAAGAACGTCAAGGGATTTCAAAGGATTTCAAGGGATTTAGAGTGATTTCAATAGATTTCTAAAACCTTCGAGATATTTTAGGGCTTTTTAAGAAATCTCACAGACTTTAAAACGATTTTAATGATTGTAGAGTATTTTAGCAGATTCTAGCTTAATTAAAGATTGTTCAAAGAATTTTTTAGGGTTTTGAAATGTTTTAAGCTTTTTGCGAAAAAAAATTACTTTTATAAAATGAAATTTGAAGAAATTTCTAGCTATTCCAAAGACATCAGCGGATTTTAAGATATCCCTACGTATTTTAAATTTTTTAAAAGGATTTTAATAAATATCCAAAGTTTTCAAGGTATTTCTAAAGGGAGAAATTTTAGAGATTAAAACTTAAATGGATTTCTAAAGTTTTAAAAATTTTAAGCGGATTTTTGAGTGTCTCAAGAAATTTCCTTAAATTAAGAGGATTTTATTAAATTCCTTGATATTTCAGGACATTTTAAGGTATCCCAGATATTATGATATTTAAACAAACTTCAGGAAATTTCAAAATATTTCAAAGAATATTTTGGGATTTCCAAAAATTTCAAGAGATTTTCAGAAAAATAATTTTAGAGAATAAAATTTAAAGGGGTTTCTAGAGATTTCGAAGCCTTCATCTGGTTTTTAAAGTATCTTAGGAATTTTACAAGATTAAAAGGATTTTGTGCAATCTTTCATAATTTTAGTGGATTTGACAGGATTTCAAAAGTTTTAAAGGATTTTAAAGAACGTCAAGGGATTTCAAGGGATTTCAAGGAATTTATAGGAATTTCAATGGATTTCTAAAATCTTTGAGAAATTTTACGGCTTTTTAAGAAATTTCACGGACTTTTCAACGATTTTAAAGATTTTAGAGCATTTTAGCACATTTTAAGTTAGTTCAAGATTGTTCAAAGAATTTTTTAGCGTTTCAAAATATTTTAGGCTGTTCCCGAAAAAAAAAATTATTCTTATAAAATGAAATTTTAAGAAATTCCTAGCTATTCCAAAGACATCAGCGGATTTTAAGATATCATTACGTATTTTAAATTTTTTAAAAGGATTTTAATAAATATCCAAAGTTTTCAAGGTATTTCTAAAGGGAGAAATTTTAGAGATTGCAAGGGATTTCAAAGGATTTCATTGAATTTCTAAAACACTTGAGTGATTTTAAATCCCTTTAGGAAACTTTTAAACGATTGTAAAGACTTTAGAGTATGTTTTGGCAGATTTTAAGTTAATTCAAGATTGTTGAAAGAATTTTTTAAAGTTTCAAAATGTTTTAAGCTGTTTTCGAAAAAAAAATTATTTTTATAAAATGAAATTTGAAGAAATTCCTAGCTATTCCAAAGACTTCAGCGAATCTTAAGATATCCCTGCGTATTTTAATTTTTTTTTAAGAATTTTAATAAATATCCAAAGATTTCAAGGAATTTCGAAAGGGAAAAATTTTAGAGAATAAAATCTTAAAGGATTTCTAGCTTTTTAAAAATTTTAAGCGGATTTCTAAGTATCTCAAGAAATTTTCTTAAATTGAGAGGATTTTATTGAGTTCCTTGATATTTTAGGACATTTTAACAGGTTCCAAAGGATTTTAAGTGATTTATAAACACTTTCATAAATTTAAAGGCCTTTTAAGGTCTTTTTTCAGAATTTTGAAGAATTAAAAAGATATTAGGATATTTTAACAGACTTTTAGGTATTTCAAGAAATCTAAAAGAAAGTTTCAGGATTTCCTAAAATTTTAAGAGGTTTTCAGAAAAATAATTTTAGAGAACAAAATTTAAAGTGGTTTCTAGAGATTTCAAATATTTTATCTGGTTTTTGAAGTACCTCAGGAATTTTACAAAATTTTAAATGATTTTGTTCAAACTTTCATAATTTTAGTGGATTTTACAGGATTTCAAGGGATTTCAAGGGATTTCTAGGGATTTTAAAGGATTTCAATGGATTTCTAAAACCGTTAAGGGATTTTCAAGCTTTCTAAGAATTTTCGAGGAGTTTTAAATGATTTGAAAGATTTTAGAGTATTTTTTGGCAGATTGTAACTTATTTCAAAATTGTTTAAAGAATTTTTTAGGATTTTAAAATGTTTAAAACTGTTCGCGAATAAAAAATTATTTTTATAAAATGAAATTTGAAGAAATTTCTAGCTATTCCAAAGACTTCAGAGGGTTCTAGGGTATCCCTACGTATTTCAAATTTTTTTAAAAGGATTTTAATAAATATTCAATGTTTTCAAGGAATTTCTAAAGGGAAGAATTTTGAGATTGATATTTTAAGGAAATTTCAGATATTTCAAAAATTATTTCTGGATTTCCAAAAATTTCAACAGATTTTCAGAAAAATAATTTCAAAGAATAAAATTGAAAGGGGTTTCTAGAAATTTTAAAGCCTTCATCTGGGTTTTAGAGTATCTTAGGAATTTTACAACATTTAAAGGATTTTATTCAATCGTTCAGGATTTCAGTGGATTTCACAGGATTTTAAGGGATTTTAAGGTATTTTAAGGGATTTTAAGGGATATCTAAAGACTTTCATGAATCCTAAAGGCTTATAAGGGATTTCGCGGGATTTTAAACGATTAAAAAGATTTTAGATTGTTTTAACATACTCCAAATAATTTCAAGACTTTCAAAGAATTTTTTAGAATTTTAAAATGTTTTAAACTGTTTATAATAAAACTGTAAATGTTAAAAAATGAAATTTGAATTGATTCCTAGTGATTTCAAAGACTTCAGCGGGTTTTAGGGTATTCCACGAATTTCAAAAGTTTTAAAGGATTTTAATAAATCTCCAAGGATTTCAGTGGCTTATAAATAGTTTCAAAGGGTTTTCAAAGATTTGTAGAGGTTTCTCCAGATTTGCACAAATTTTATCGAATTTTTGCGTTACTTTTGCTAAGTTTAAAACAATTTTAAAAATTTTAGGGTAAAAGTATTTCAACAGAATTTCAAGAAATTTCTATAAAACAAACTTTTAAAACAATAAATTTTAAAAGATCTTTGAGTGATTTTGAGACTTTTAAAGAGATTTTACGGACTTTTAAACGATTTTAAAGATTTTATATTATTTTAACAGATTTTAATTTAATTCAAGACTATGCAAAGAATTTTTCAGGATTTTAAAATGTTTTAAGCGGTTTGCGAAAAAAAATTAATTTTATAAAATAAAATTGAAAGAAATTCCTAGCTATTTCAAACTTTAGTGGATTTTAAGGTATTCCTACAAATTTAACAAGGTTTAAAGGATTTCAAAGATTTATTAAGATTTTTGTTAAATTTCATATATTTTAAGGCTTTACGTGAATTTTGAGGAGTTTCCAACAATTTTAAACATTTTAGGGGTACAGGTATTTTAACAGATTCCAATAATTGTTAAAAATTTTCAAAGAATTTATGAGGACTTTCAAAGATTTCAAGGAATTTCTAGAGAACAAAATTTCGAAAAATTAAATTTTAAAACATTTCTGAAAATTCCAAAGATTTTAGCGGATTTTCAGGTAATAAAAAAATTTCAGAAGATTTAAGGGATTTTTATTAATTTTGAGGGTTTTCAGGAGATTTTCAAAGCTTCAACAGGATTGCAATGGATTTTTAAACACTTTGATGGTTTTTGAGACTTTTTAAGAGATTTCACGGACTTTTAAAAGCTTTTAAAGATTTGATGTTATTTTAACCGATTTTAATTAATTTGAGCAATTTCAAAGAATTTTTTAAGATTTCAAAATGTTTCAAGCTGTTTGCAAAATAAAAATTTATAAAATGAAATTTTTAAAAATTCCTAGCTATTCCAAAGACTTCAGCGGGTTTTAGGGTATCCCTACGTATTATAAATGTTTTTAAAAGGATTTTAATAAATATCCAAGGATTTCAGGGCTTTTAAATATTTTTATAGTGTCCAAATATTTATTAAGATTTTTATGACCTTCACATATTTTAAGGCTTTTGTGTTACTTTTGAGGAGTGTCCAAAAATTCTAAATATTTTAGGGCACAAGTATTTTAACTGATTCCAAATTTTTTAAGACTTTTCAAAGAATTTTTAAGGACTTTTGAAGATTTCAAGAAATTTCTAGATAACAAAATTTTGAAAAATTAAATTTTTAAAGATTCCTGAAAATTCCAAAGATTTCAGCGGACTTTTCAGGTACCTCAAGAACTTTAACAAGATTTAAGGGATTTTAATTAGTTTTCAAGGATTTCAGGAGATTTTTAAGACTTCTAGAGGTTTTCAAAGGATTTTTAAAACCTTTCAGGGATTTTAAGGCTTTTTAAGTGATTTCACAGACTTTTAAACGTTTTTAAAGATTTGAGATTATTTTAACAGATTTTAACTTAATTTAAGTCAGTTCAAAGAACTTTTTAGGATTTCAAAATGCTTTAAGCTGTTTCCAAAAAAAAACTAATTTTATAAAATGAAATTTGAAGTAATTCCTAACTACTCCAAAGACTTTAGTGGATTTTAGACTATCTCTACTAACTTAAAAAGTTTTAAAGGATTTTAATCAATTTCGAAGGATTTCAGGTGCTTTTAAATAATTTCAAAGGATTTTTAAAGATTTATAAACGTTTTTATAGATTTGCACAAATTTTAAGACTTTTTGCGTGACTTTTAAGGAGTTTCCAAAAATTTTAAAGATTTTAGACTACAAGTTTTTCAACAGATTCCAAAAATTTTTAAGACTTTTCAAAGAATTTTTGAGGACTTCTAAAGATTTCAAGGAATTTCTAGAGAAAAAAATTGAGCAAAAATTAAATTCTAAAAGATTCCTGAAAACTCCAAAGATTTCAACGGATTTTCAAGTATCTCAAGAAATTTCACCAGATCTAAGGGATTTTAATTAATTTTCAGTGATTTCAGGCGATTTTTAAGACTTCAACAGGATTTCAATGGCTTTCTAAAAAATTTTACGGATTTTTAAGCTTTTTAAGAGATTTCACGGACTTTTAAACGATTTTAAAAATTTTAAAGATTTTAGAGTATTTTAACAGATTTTAACTTAATTCAAGACTGTTCAAAAAAATTTTAGTATTTAAAAATGTTCTAAGCTGTTTCCGAAAAAAAGTAATTTTAATAACTGAAATTTGAAGAAATTCCTAGCTATTCCGAAGATTCCAAGGATTTTAGGGGCTTTTAAACAATTTCAAAAGATTTCAAAGATTTATTCAGATTTTTCAAAACTTTCATATATTTTAAGGCTTCTGCGTTACTTTTGAGGAGTGTCCAAAAATTTTAAAGATTTTAGGGTAGAAGTGTTTCAACAAATTACAAAGTTTTAAGACATATCAAAGAAAATTTCACAAAATTAAACTTTAAAAAATTTCTAAAAATATTAAAGATTTCAACGGATTTTCAGGTGTCTCAAGAAATTTCACAAGATTTAAGGAATTTTAAATATTTTTTAGAGTTTTTAGGAGATTTTTAAGACTTCAATAGGATTCCAATGGATTTCAAAAACCATTGAGGGATTTTAAAGCTTTTTAAGAGATTTCACGGGCTTTTAAACGCTTTCAAAGATTTAAGGTCATTTTAACCGATTTTAACTAAATTTGAGTAATTTCAAAGAATTTTTTAGGATTTCAAAATGTTTTAAGCTGTTTGCAAAAAAAAATTATAAAATGAAATTTAAAAAAATTCCTAGCTATTTCAGACACTTCAGCGGTTTTTAGGGTTTTAATAAATATCTAAGGATTTCAGGGCTTTTAAATAATTTCAGAGTCTTTAAATATTTATTAAGATTTTTAAGACCTTCACAGATTTTAAGACCTTTTGCGTGACTTTTGAGGAGTGTCAAAAAAATTTTTATATTTTAGGGTACCAGCATTTTAACATATCCCAAAGTTTTAAGACTTTTCAAAGAATTTGTTAAGACTTCCGAAGATTTCAAGGAATTTCTAAAGAACCACATTTCGAAAAATGAAGCTTTAAAAGATTCCTAAAATTTCCAAAATTTTCTGCGGATTTTCAGGTATTTTAAAAAATTTCACAAGTTTTAAGCAATTTTAAATAATCTTCAGGGATTTGAGGAGATTTTTAAGAATTGTACAGGATTGCAATGGATTTTTAAACACTTGGATGGGTTTTAAGACTTTTAAGGAGATTTTACGGATTTTAAAACTATTTTAAAAATTTTAGAGTATTTTAACAGATTTTAACTTAATTCAAGACTGTAAAAAGAATTTTTTAGGATTTAAAAATTTTTTAAGCTGTTTGCGACAAAAATTAATTTTATGAAATAAAATTAAAAGAAATTCCTAGCTAGTCCAAAGACTTCAGCGAATTTTAAGGTATCCTTTAGAATTTCACAAGATTTAAAGGATTTTAATAAATCTCTAAGGATTTTAGGAGATTTAAAATAATTTCAAAGAGTTTACAGATTTTTATTAAGATTTTTAAGACTTTCACAGGTTTTACGGGTTTTTGCGTGACTTTTGGGGAGTATCCAAAAATTTTTTATATTTTAGGGTACAAGTATTTTAACAGATTCCAAAGTTATGAGACTTTTTAAAGAATTTTTGAGGACTTCCGAAGATTTTAAGCAATTTCTAGAGAAGAAAATTTCGAAAATTGAAATTTTAAAAGATTCCTGAAAATTCCAGAGGTTTCAGCGGATTTTCAGATATCAAAAGAAACTTAATCAGAGTTTTTAAAGAATTCTACAGGATTTCAATGGATTTCTAAAACCTTTGAGTGATTTTAAAACTTTTTAATATATTTTACGGACTTTTAAACGGTTTAAAAAATTTTAGTGTATTTTAACCTTTTTTAACTTAATTCAAGACTGTTTAAAGAATTTTTTGGGGATTTCAAAACGTTTTAGGGTGGTTCCGAAAATAAATTTTTATAAAATGGAATTGGAAGAAATTCCTAGCTATTTTAAAGACTTTAGAGGATTTTAAGGTATCCCAACGAATTTCAACAGTTTTAAAAAATTTTAATAAATATTTAAGGATTTCAGGGGATTTAAAATAATTTTAAAGAGTTTCCAAATATTTATTAAGATCCAAAATTTTAAAGATTTTAGGGTTCAAGTATTTCAATAGATTCCAAAGTTTTAAGACTTTTTAAAGAATTTTTGAGGACTTTCGAAGACTTTAAGGAATTTCTAGAAAACAAAATTTCCAAAAATTAAATTTTTAAAAATTCTTGAAAATTCCAAAGATTTCAGCGGATTTTTAAATGCCTTAACGATTTACAGAAGATTGAAAAAATTGTTTAAAGTGTTCAAGCATTTCAGGGAATTTGCAATTATTTAAGAGTTCAAAGACTTTGAGGATTTTTAAGTGATTTTTGGTAGTTTGAAAAATTGTAGCTATTTTAGTGTATGAGCATATAACCAGGTTCTAAAAAATTTTAACACTTCAAAGAATTTTTGGGATTTCTGAAAATTTCAAGGGAGCTCTAGAGAAATAAATTTTAGAGAATAAAATTTCAAGAGATTCCTGGAAATTCCAAAAATTTAAGCGGTTTTTTAAATATCTCAAGGAATTTTACAAGATTTTAAGTGTCTTAAACAATCTCACAGGTTTTCAGCCCCCCCCCCCTCCTGAAATCGTGTAAGGGATTTTAAGAGATTTCTGCGTATTTTAACAATTTTAAGGGATATTTAGAAATCTAAATACTTTTAACGAATTTTAAATAAATAGTTAAAATTATTCTTTTTAGTTGAGGATCAGATTATTTTGTTGAAATGTTGTCTTTTTTCGTTGACAATTCGAAAATTTTGTTGGTGAATTTATTTTTATTTTTAATGATCATTCATTTTAATTGAAAATTCATGCCTTTTAATGAAAGTTCAACTATTTGTTTAAAAAAATAATTTATTTTTTCTTTTAAAGTTAATTTTCTAACTTAAGACTGAGCTATTCCGTTTTCAGTAAAAAAAAATTATTTTTTATTTATCATTCAATAATTCAACTAATTGGTTCATTATACTTTTTTGCTAAAAATTTGTTTCTTTTTTGTTTGAACAATAATTTTTTAACTGAAAATTTAACTATTTCGCTTACGATCGTAAATTATGTTTTTAAATAAAAAATTGCACTATTTGGTTGAAAATTAATTTTTTCGACTGAAATATCAACTATCGCAGTTTTCATTATAAATTCAAGTCGTTTTGTTAGTTGGTTGAAATTTTGTCTTTTTGGTCCATGATTCAACTGTTTTATTTGACTGTTTTATTTAAATTTTCATTGTTTGACCTAAAATATCAACTTTTACATTTTTTGTCGAGAATTCATCTCTTTTGGATAAAAATTAAAATACTTTGGGTAAAAATTAACAATTTTATTTAAAATTCATCTCTGGTCAAAAATTTAACTATTTTTTCAAAATGTTGTTTTCTTCCTTAGTTGAAAATTAATTATCTAGCTAAAGATTTAACTTTTTTATTGTTGTAAATTTTTTTTGTAATTGAAAATTTAATTATTTGTTTAAAAATTAACTACTTCAGAAAAAATTTATTAATTTAAATAAAAACTCACCTTTTTCAGTTAATAATTTAAGTTTTCAGGTTTCAATTAAACTATTGTTGATCTTAGGGTTGTTGACCAGGGAATATTTATTATTAATATAAGATCTTAATTTTGTTTGTCTACTGGTCTATATCAATATTGTTAAAATATTGATAATTTTTAAGATTGTGAAAAAAATGTCTCTATCTCCGCTGGGATCTGAACCCAGGACCTTCAGATCGGAAATCTGAAGGTCCTGGGTTCAGATCCCAGCGGAAATGAAGACATTTTTTTCAAAATCTTAAAAATTATCAATATTTTAACAATATTGATATAGACCAGTAAACAAACAAAATTAACATCTAATGTTAATAATTCAATTAAACTATTTGGTTAAAAGTTGATGTAGGTTTTAGAAAATTCAAGAAATTCTTTTCAAGAAATTTTGTTTAGTAATTTTGATGTTAATTTTATTGTCTAATGGTGCAGAACCTATATATTTAAAATATTGATTCTGGACCAGTAGCAAAAAATTAACTTCAAAATTATTAATTAATTCACTTAGACAAAAACATTAACATATAAAATAAAAGATATTATGTAAAAAGTAATCCATTTTGTTTGAAAGTTCATTTACTTTGTTGAAAATTCGACTTTTTGTTGAAATTTAAACTATTTTTTTTCGAAATTTCGTTGAAAATTAATTTTCTAACTTAGGATTGAACTTTTTTATTGTTGTAAATTTGTTTGTGATTGAAAATTTACTTATTTGATTAAAAATTAACGATTTCGTGGAAAATTCTTTCATTTGATTAATAATACCCCCTCTTTAGTGCATAAATCTAGTTTTCGTTTTGAAATTAAACTAATTGGTCAAAAGTTAATCTATTTTTCATAAAATTCAACAATTTCATTGAAAATCAATAATTTTTAATAATTTCTATGTTATTTTTTTGTCCACTAGTCCAGCATCAATATTTTATGAATATTGATTTTTAATATTTAAAAAAAAATGCTTTCTGACTCCGCTGGGATTCGAGCCCAGTTCTTCAGATTGCCTAGGCTCGAATCCCAGCGGAACTAATGAGCAGTTTTTTACAATTTTGAAGAATAAATATTTATAAAATATTGATTTCGAACCAGTTAAAAAAAAAATCAAAATTAATCGTTAATTTACCTGGTCAAAAACTTTTATATCAATTTTTTTTTTAAATAAATAAAGTAATCCTTTTCCTTTGAAAATTCGCATTATTCTAGTTTAGGCGGATGAATTCTATGACATCCAAAGTAATCTCAGGTAATCCAGCTCCTTTGGACCGATTTCTTAGGATTTTTCCCCCTCAATGGTTTAAATCGTGAAATAGTAGAATGGGGGGGAGGGGGTAGAAATAATCCGTATGTCAGTGATCCTCGAAGAAGGTGTTTCTCGTGTATTCCATGCTTGCACATTGCTCGAACGGGAGGTTTACCGCTGCATTAACGGTTGCCGTTTTTCACTTAAGTGAAAACAAGTTTCTGCGTTCTTTCACAATCGCACTGTTAAATGACAAGGTTTCATTAGAAATGATTACGCATGGGCGGATAAGCTCTTTTGCGCTTAAGCGTCTCCCGTTTTTCTATCCGAGTTCCATTCCCTTCTGAGTGACATTTCCAACCCACAGAGTTACACTCAGGAAAATATTTTCCAATTATTAAACAAAAACCATTTTTCTTAAATAATTTTTTTTTCATTGAAAATAACTTGAAAATAATTTTGGGATCGTCCGTAGACGTTGTTCGAGACGAAACACTTTATTTTCTTATACATAGGTGAAAGTGGTCCTAAGTCGGCACTGTAGCTTAAACCGGCAGCCTCACGTTTCACAGAGATGGGGCGCGTATCGGCTTAACCATTTTGTCGTATACATTTTTCGTTCAAACGGAATTCCATTTTCTTCCATTCATGTAAAGCAGCTACAGGTTTGTAAATGTTTTTAAAAGTTCAATCGAGTAAGTGCTCTGGTTTCTGTGTTTTATGTGCTTTCGCCTGATAAAGTCGACTTTTCATTCGGATTTGTTTCGTGTGCGTGATAGTATGAAATGCGCAAAAAATCCTCAGTTGTCCTGAGTCGGCACCAAACAGTTCGTCCTAAATCGGCACCTTTTTTGGCTTTTGCTCGATATTTGTGTGTTATCTTATTATGTTGTGTTTCAATTCCATGTAATTTGTCTTTTGTTCTTTTTTTTAGTTTAGTTGTGTTTTGATTGCATATAGATAGTCTCTGGTAGGTGTCCTGTTATTTCATGTGTGTTTCTCATTGACTTTTCGCTGATTCTATTGTCGACAATATTCAACATGTTTTTCATATTAAACGGTGAAAAATTTTCCGTTTCTTACTAAAAATTAAATAACCTGCCCTTTTTCTTGAATTTAAGCGGAAAAAATTAGGTGCCGACCTAGTACTCATCACTTCTATGAATATAGAATAGTATATAAAGGATATTGATACCTGGCCAAAGACTATAAAGTGCCATTACACCCTTTTTACCCTCTGTTTTCGACAAAAAATCTTGCTGTGCCGACTTAGGACGACGCGTCCCTATAGTCTGTCGATGAATTCAGCCATTGATTTGCACTAATACTAACTATATTTTAGGCATTTTTTAAAAATAAGTTAAGGTAAAGTTAAGTTAAGGTAAAGCTCGATTAACATTGTTAATGCAAAAATTTTTAAATCGTTCAATCTTTTGTATTTTTTTGGTTAACTGAAAAAGGCCGAAAATTCTTTTGTGCCCGACCACAAAAATCACTCCGCACGCCTCCGAACATTGAATTGTATATAAAGGAGAAAACATCTTGCTGTGCCGACTTATGACGACTCGCTCCTATAGACCCTAGATGAGTTCAGCTATTGATTCGCGCAGATACTAACCGTGTTTTAAGTATAAACGACTGAGTCTCTTGGTATAAAAGATTTAAGTTTTCGAATTAAAAATTCAAACGTTTTTTGGTTGAATTTGAATCTTTTTTTGTTGACAGTTTTATCTATTATGTTTAAAAATTTACCATTTTAGGTTAAAATTTCAACTTTTCCGATAAAGTTATTCTTTTGTGATAAAAATTCAACTGTTTGATTAAAATTTCATCATTTTGGATTGGAAATTTATTTCTTATGGTCGAAAAGTCAGCTTTTTTGGTTAAAAGATTATCTTACTTAGTTGAAAATTAATTCTTCTTTGGCTGAAATTTAACTTTAAAAAAAATTGAATATTTTTTGACCTGAAATTTCAGAAACTAAATGGGTCTATCACTTTACCTACTTCTTATCGCTTTACCTACTTTCTCCCCCCCCCCCCCCTCTATATAAACATACTATACTCTAGCACTCCTTATTTTTCTTCCTACTCTCTCGCTTTTATTATCCCCCATCCTATCGCTTCTTCTACTTCCCCTCCCCTACTCTCTGTTGCTTTTTTCTTTACTTCAGCTTCCTCCAATTAGCCTACTTCCTATCGCTTCACCTACTTCTTCCCAGATTCCGATACTTTTTTGTCAACATTTTCTTCCCTCAATTATCCCAATTCCTATCGCTTCTCCTACTTCCCCTCCCCAACTGTCTGTTGCTTTTCTCTTCACTTCAGGTTTCTTCAATTATCCTACTTTTTATCACTTCTCCCCATTATTTTTCCCTACGCCCCGTTACTTTTCTCTCAACTTCCCCTTCCCTCAATTACCTAACTTTCTATCGCTTCTCCTAATTTTCCTCCACTACTCCTCGTTACTTTTTTCTCTGCTTTCTCTTTCTTCAAATAACTTACTTCCTATTGGTTTTCCTACTTTCCCTCCAAATCAACTTCTACTTTCTATGCTTTAACACCCCTTAGTTTTCTCCCTACTTTCCCCTTCTGAATTGTTCTAATTTCTATCACTTTTCCTACTTGTTTTCCCATACTCTCCGTTTCTTTTCTCTCGACTTCCCCTTCCTTCTATTATCCTACTTCCTATCGCTTTTCCTACTTCTTTTCCCCAGACCCCGTTAGTTTGTTCTTAACATTCCCTTTCCTCAATTATCCAAATTTCTATTTCTTCTCCTACTTCCCCTCCACTACTCATCGCTATTTTGCTCTCTTCTTTCCCTTCCGTAAATTATCCCCCGTTACTTTTCTATCGACTCTCCCTTCCCTCAATTATCGAAGTTTCTATCACTTCTCCTACTTTTTATCGCTTAACACCTACTTGCAACCCTATGTTACCATACTATACTCTAGCACCCCTTATTTTTCTTCCTATTTTCTCCCTTTTATTATCCCCCTTTCTGTCGCTTCTCCTACTTTCCCTTCCCTACTCTCTGTTGCGTTTCTCTTCACTTTAGCTTCCTTCAATTAGACTGCTGCCTATCGCTTTGCCTACTTCTTGTCCCCAGACCCTAGTACTCTTTTCTCAACATTTCCTTCCTTTCATTATCACAATTCCTATCGCTTCTCCTACTGCCCCCATGCTTCTCTCTTTTTCTACACCCCGTACTTTTCTCTTAACCTTCCCTTCTCTCAGTTATATAACTTTCTATCGCTTCTCCTAATTTCCGCTCACTACTCCTCGTTACTTTTCTCTCTGCTTTCTCTTCCCTCAATTAACTTACTACCTATTGGATCTACTACTTTTTTTGCAAATCTACCTCTACTTCTTATACCTTAACACCCCTTAGTTTTCTGCCTACTTTTCTCCTTTTACTTGTGCTAATTTCTATCGCTTTTCCTACTTGTTCTCGCCTACTTTTCTTTGCTTTTCTCTCCACTTCCCCTTCCTTCAATTATTCTACTTCCTACCGCTTTTCCTACTTCTTATCACTTTGCCTACTTCTTTTTCCCAGACAGTTTACAATTGTTTCTCCCCCCCCCCCCACTAAGAAACACTGAAAAATTCAAAAAAAAGTATTCGGACTTTCATTTCATTTAACAAACATAGCATTACGTCACACAGGAAATTGAATCAAATTCTTGGTTTATAATAATGTAATAGAATAAATCTGCTGTGGCAAAACGCTTTAATAAATTAATCACAAAAAACATTTAAAAAAACAAATATTTCAAAAACAAAAACTCAATTTTTTTTCAACTTCTTTTTTGTAGAATAAATATTAGATTTTTGACAAATGGTCACCACCAATAATAAGGGCATGTAAAATTGTATTGAAATTTAAATTAAAAATATATTTCTTATTGATATTAAAAGAGCTTAAACTCGCCAATGCAAATTGGATATTCTTAAAAATCAGGTAAAGTTTATTTTCACAATAAAAAAATTAAAATTTAACTTTTTAACCTGAAAGCCATTAAAAGAAAAAAGTTTTAAATTTCTTTTGGTATAACAAAATAAAAACTGTACCTTTTCCCTAAAAAGTCAAATTTTGTTTGTGACCTTTATTTTCAAAGCACTATCGATTATTTTTCAAAAAAAAACCATCGCTAAATATTCATTCAAATTATTTATCATTTTTCGCATATATTTATATGACATAGAGTAACACTCTAGAAAACTAAAAATTTAAAAAGAAAAAAAGCAATATTTTAGTAATTTTAATTCTTGTTTTATTTTGGTATAAAAAAATATGTTGAGATTGATGGTTTAAAATATTTAAAACTGGGAGACTCAAAGTACCAAAGTTACTTAAATACCAAATATATATAATAGCCAAAATAATATAAATAATATATATATATATATATAATATATATAATAGCCAAAAAAATCCTCTATAGTTTATTTATCAAAGATCATGATGATGAGACTTGTAGTTTCAAACAAAAATTTTAAACGTTTTCAGGTTGTCCTAAAATAATTTTTAAACAAAGTTTTTGAAACAAAACTTTTAGAAAAGAAATATTTTTTAAACGGGAAACAATTTAATTATTGGTATCTGTCCAAGAATCTAAGATTAGCTATCGAATAATAATTTTCCTTTAATATATACTCGATAATGATTATTATTTAATTATTTTATTACGAAAGGATAAAAAATCGTAAGTTTCCTTAAATAACTAGTTACAGCAGAAAAATCTTTTATGCATAGAATGTTGGTAATATGATTTATCGATTTTTAATTTTTAATTTTTAGTTTGCGATAGAAAGATTGCAATAAATTTTGCCTGCTTTTTTCTTTATAATTTCTAAACGAAGTTTAGAAGACAGGCAAGTGTAACTTTCGCTATATTATGCATTCTAATTGGAAACGGTTCAGTCGATCAAATTTTGCAAAGAAAATAAGACTGCATTTTAAAAGGAGTAAAATTCAACTTCGTAAATGCTTAAAAAGGTCTGCAAAATCGCACTTGGAAGACTAATCGTTCTGAAATTCACACCATTTGTAGTACATAATTCCTATTGTTAGACTCGGAGGTCGTTGGAAATTCCCAAAGTCAGTCTTCACGATTACATTAACGGTCATTAGCATTCGAAGTGGTCGAAAGTACAGTGGGAATCGCATCTTCAATCTTTCCTCACGTTTCACACCAATTTAAATTCAGATACTGTAACAATCTAACTTTAAATTTATTTAAACTGCTATTGTCGATTTGACTTGTAGACAAATAAAAAAATTCAAGAGATTCTGAGCGAATCTAAGCATTTTACTCGAAAATTTCCTCTTTTTTTTAGAAATTGAAAATTCTCAATAAAAATTATCCTTTTTATTAAAAATTTTCTTTTCTTGATAAACATTCATCAATTTATTTAAAAATTTATCTCTTTAGTGAAAACTCTTTTTTGTTGAAAAGCATATTTTTGGGTTAAAACTCATCTTTTTTAGTTGAAAATGCAATTTTTCGGTTATAATTTTAACTCGTATGCCAACAAAATTTCAATTGGAAATTTTAGTTGATTTTAGTCCTCAGTTAAAAATGAAACTATTTGAGATTTCAACTATTTTGATAAAAATTGTTATTTTTTAATTGACTTTAACTCTCTATGGTTAAAAATTAAACGATTGCAAATCATGTCTGCATTTTTGTAATTATTTTAATTATTTTCAAAAAATTAAAAAGTGTTTTTGTTGAAAATCGTATTTTTGGTGAAAAGCCATCTGTTTTGATATAAAATTAATTTTTTTGAATGCAAATTTAAGTATTATTCATATGGTTCAAGATTTTTCTTCTTCAGTTAAAAAGTCAAAAAATTTTTTGAAGATTACAGTATTTAAAAAAAAATTTTCTTGGCTGAAAATTTAAATATTTCTTTTTTGGTGTAAAATTAATTTTTTTTTTTTAGTTTAACATTCAACAATTCGCTTAAGATAACCAGTATTTCGTTTAAAATTTTTCTTTTTGATTAATGAGTTTAGCAATTGCACCTTTGGTTCAAAGCTAATTTGCCATTAAAAAATAATAATTTGGTTAAAAATGTCTGTATTTTGCTTACAATTAATTTTTTTGGTTGAAAAATTAGTTTCTGTGTAGAAAATTGATTTCTTTACTTAAAATTTTAATTATTAAGTTAGAAATACCTTTAAATATTCAAATATTTGTTTGAAAAATCTTGTAATTAAATTTTGTTTCATACTATGTATATTGGTAGAAAATATTCTTTTTGGTTGAAAATTTGTCTTTTTGTTTCAAAATTTGTTTTTTAAAGGGAAATTATTTTTGTTTTTTAAACTTAACTGTTCCATTTTGTATAAAAAAGTATCTTTTTGATAACAATTTAATCTTCTTGGCTAAAAATTTTGTGTTTTAGTTAAACATTTCTTTTTTTTATAGAAAATTTAATAAAAAATAAATAAATTCGATTCGTTTTCTTTACCTTAAGATCTGTTTTTTAATTTGAAAATTGAAGTATTTAATTTTTTAATAAAAATTTATCTTTTTTAATTATAAATATAACTATTTGGTTAAAATTATTTTTTTTGTTTAAATATTCATCAATTTAGTTAAAAATTCATAATTTTTGTTGAAAGCTTTTTTTTTTAAATTCATTTTTTTAACTTGAAATGTAACTATTTTTATAATTTGCTTCAAATTTTCATTGTTCAAGATTCCTCTTTTTTATCTTTTTTGATAAAAATTTAATATTCTGGGTTGAAAATTTCTTTTGTTTGGTAAAAGATATAATAAAAAAAAAATTCATTTTCTTTGTCTTAAAATCTGTTTTTTAATTTGAAAATTTAGGTATTCAATTTTTGGATGAACATTTATCATTTTCAGTTATAAATATAACTATTTGGTTAAAATTAATTTTTTGTTCGAAGATTTATCAATTCAGTAAAAAATTAATTATTTTTGTTGAAAACTTGCTTTTTTTGTAGAAATTCATTTTTTTAGCTTTAAATGTAACTATGCCTTTTTTTAATTTTTATTGTTAAGGAATCCTCTTTTATCTTTTTTGATAAAAATTTAATCTTCTTAGTTGAAAATTCCCTTTTTTAATAAAAAAAATTTATTCGATCCGGTAGAAAATATAATAAAAAATAAATTAATTAGATTCGTTTTCTTTATCTTTATCAATATAACTATTTGGTTAAAATTAATTTTTTTGTTTGACAATTCATCAATTGAGTTAAAAATTTATTATTTTTGTTGAAAACTTGCTTTTTCTGTAGAAATTAATTTTTTTAGCTTGAAATGCAACTATTCCATTTTTGCTTTATTGTTAAAAATTCCTTTTTTTACAAAAAAAATTATTTTATTCCGTAGAAGATTATTATTTTCACGCCCACCACGTTCGCGCCCATTGGTATCACGCCCCTCATAACTACGCCTCCTATGGCCACGCCCATAATAGCCACGCCTCCCATAGCCACGCCCCTCGTAGCCACGCCCATAATATTTATTCCCATGCTACTCGAGAAACAGATTTTCGTACTGCTCACGCTTCCACATTTTTCATGATAATTCGAGAACCAGTGGATATTTTGGGCTCATTTTAAAAAAGGGATTTCAAGCTTTAATTTACAAAATTTTAAATATATTTTCGTTTTAATTTTTTCCTTAAATGTTCCTTACTTGTTAAAAATGTGCAGTCAAAATTATTCTAAAGGATTTGTAAAAAAATTTGAATTTCTTTTTTGCTGAGTCAGGCGTTTAATAAGACAAACCTCTTTTAAATGCGATTTTCGTAAGCGCACTCATAATTTTGACGAATAGTAGTACCAATAGTAACTAAAAGAAAGTAGCAAGCAAAGCTAAAACTGGTTCTAAAGATACTAATGCAACTGAAATACGAGGCAATTAAGAAAAATAAAAACCACAATATTTTTCCATTGTCGGCATCGTAAAGCGTATGAACATTGTATTAATCAGATACCTCCTTGAGTTTGCCTCGGTATTAAGGTACGCTCGCGAAAGTGTCCGACTTACGTCGGCTAGATTTACGAGATTCAGTGTAAACTGCAGCGGATTCATGTATGTAAATTGTTATTTATGAACACCAAGTAATAATCAACCAGTTCTCCTAGAGCAAGGTTGCGAGGCTGAGAAATTTCACAAAGACCTTGTCGCCTTGAGCATTTTATTTTAATTTTATGGCTATTATTAATATAACATCTTATTTCAGACTGAATAGCGCCTGGTGCAGGATTCAGATTCTAACAGAATAAAAAATAATACTTTTAATTCTGGTTAAATCCGTGAAGTCTATTCAGAATGAATCCGAATCATTAGCAAAATGTAAACTTTCCAAGCCGAATGAGTCCGATATCTACCAAACCATTTTCTCTCCTTCGCTTCTTCCACTGACTGACTCTTTTAATCCCTCTCCTCTCTATCTCTCCTTCGCTTCTTCCACTTCTCTCCCTCTCTTCCCCTCTCTCTTATTTTCTCCCTCTCTCCTCTCACTCGCCCCCTCCCTCTTTCTTCCTATCCTTCGCTCTCCCACTTACACTGAGACTTTGAGAGTATTAGCAGTGTATGGCGACATGTGCTCGTCGTTCGTATATGTGCGTTAGTTGATTTACGATTTTGTGTTTTATGTTTTATGTTTTATGTAATTATTCCGTGTATTTGAACTATTTTTTATGTTAAGAGAGTTCAAAGAAAAACCACTTCAATTTACGTCATATGAAATTATCACTTCGACCGGTTGTTCCACTACGTCCTTTTTTTCAATACTGTTCTTCTATTAAGCGGATTTTACCTTTTATGACGGAAAATTATTCCGATTGAATCCGTCTCAATCCGATAAAGTTTCTTCCGGTGGTATTATATATTGTTGTTTAAGTTTTAGGAACAAGTTTCTTACATATTGAATAAACTTAATTGACCTTCCAATGACTTTTATAGTTTCCCGTCATGAAAATTTATTTTTTAACTAAATATTAAACTATTTTAGTTAAAAATTTCTCTTTTTAACTGAAAATTTAAATTTTCCATTTTTATAAACTGTAAACAAAATTTTTCAATTTATTTTCTACATTGCAGGTGCATAATTTTAATCGAAAAATAATCTCTTTTGTTAAAAATTTGACTTTTTTTTTTAAATTCTTTTTTTTTTGTGCAAAATTAATTTTTTTTATTGAAAATGTAACTATGCACGTTTTTGTAGTAAATTTAGCTTTTTAGTTAAAAATTCAACTATTTGGTTGAATATTTATGTATTTTTCTATAGAAAATTAATCGTGTCGATTAAAAATTCTTATTTTGTTTAAAAATAAACTATTAGGTTTTAAATTTTATATACCTTGTTGAAAATTAAACAATGATATAAAAAATTATACTGTTTAATTGGAAAGTGAAAAATTTTATCAAAAATTTATCTATTTTCTTAAAAATTCTATTTATTTGGTTTAATGAAAATGCTTTTGATTTAAAATTAAAATCTTTTTTTATACAAAAGATGAACTAATTTAGTTTTGTTCCAAATTTAATTTCTAGCTATAGATTCATCATTTTAGTTGAATTTCAATTTTTGTTTCAAAGAAATTTAAATTTTTTGTTGAAAAACCGTTGTTTTTTTATTGAAAATTTATATCTGCCTGAAAATTTAAATATTCCAGTTAAGGATTTACATTTTAAGTTGAAAAATCATCTCTTTGGTTAAAAATTAAACAATTTTGCTCAAAAATTGTTTGTTTATCAACAAATATTTATTTATCGTGAAATTTAAGTATTCAATTTTTAATAAAAAAAATATAATTTTACAGTCGAAATCCAACCATTTGGTTAAAAATTCATCATTTTAGTTGAAACTTCGACTATTTTAAAAAAAATTCATGTATATTTCATTTTAAAAAATTCCTTGTTAAAGTTTATCTGTGTTATTTAATAATTCATATTTTTTTTTAAATTAACTTATTTTTTGTTGGTAGAACGTTACAATTCTTTCTTAAAAATTAATTTTTTTGTTTAAAATTTCTTTGGTTAAAAGGTAATCTATTTTATTAAAAATTTATCTTTTATCGTAGAAAATGAATCTTCGTATTGAAAATATCAACTTTTTGTAAAAAAAAAAAATATTTTTTATAGTTGCTGAAAATTCATTTTTTCGACTGAAAATTTAACTCATCCATTTTTTATTGTATATCTATAGTTTTAGATGAAAATTCAAACATTTGCTTTATAATTGTTTATAATAACTATATGTAGAAAATTCTTTTTTTTTAC